>MU225669.1:1714029-1747250 GCA_018584345.1 Thuja plicata
ACCCTTGAATCCGAACTAAGTCCCCATGTGGTCCATATTGTGAGTCTTCCTTGTTAGAGAGGGTTAACCATAGTGGAAATTCCCTTTATTGGGTCAACCACGTGGATGGAACCTCAAGCGGTAATAGCCATTTTTGCCATGGTAGTGACAACTGCTATATAAATGTCCTTGTGGAAGAAATCTCCACAGGTGTAGTTTCTTGTGGGTTGTCAGATCTCCTCAGCAGCTCCTGATTGATTAAATTCTTAGACTGTGTCAAAACCTCAGTGCACCGGGATTGGATTTCACCCACTTGAGATTGCAAAAGTTACAGAGTCAAGCCATTACTAAGAACCATAGTGCAACCAACTTTTTATTCTCTAGGAATATGTGCATGATTGGAAAACATTTGAGAACATACACAAGTAGCATTCTTATGGAGTAGAATTACTATGACCCCTTGCTCATTGTTTGAAGATATTGATTGCTTGAACTCCCTGATTGCTGTCTTATGTGCTTGATTCATGATAAAATCTATTAATGCACCTAGTGGATTATTTAAAACAATCAAAATCTGAGTTCTGTGTCCTTTCCTCGCGTGAGAAACCTGTTTCTTCATGCCATTCACTGCGTTTCCTCGCACGACTATCTGGGTATCCTCGCGTGAAAGATTGCCAATTTGCTATTTGTTCTATTTTCTCACACCACTCTGTGCATTTCATCGCACGGCTATCTACAAATCCTCGCATGAGACAAAATTTCCTTATGAAAAATTGTCTGCCAGTAAACTATTTCCTGTCATTTTTGAGCTCGTTAGCTTGCTGTCCTATAATTTTTAGTTTTCTTGGTTGATCCGAATCTGATTGGATTACTTACCCCGCTATTAGAAGCTTGTTCTGCTTATGATTCTTGCATTTGACCTCTTGGCTTAGTGATCTTTGATTTCACAAGTGACCTTGCTTGGCGCTTGGTGAGCTAGAAATCATCCTTGTTGAAAAGATAAACCTTTCGATTCCTTGATAACACACCTAGAGAGTTTTGGCAGTCTCTTTTCCATCCACTTTCATACAAATTCAATCTCAGTTTATATAATTTGGGTAAGACCATCCTCCTGGTCCATATGTGCTAGGGTATTCACCCAAATTTAAAGGGCACCTCTATGGCAGTGTTGGCTTATCCCTATTTGCAATTTTCTATCTTATCACCTCTTTTTGGACAAGTTAATGCCTTTTCTATCCTGGTTTGGTACCAACATCTCTTAGGGTAATCCTTTCAGCTAGTGTTTTTTCTTTCATGCCAGTTACAACAATTTATATCAAGTAAATCAAGGAAAATGACCTCAAGTGGTTTTTAACCAATTACCCTTAGTACAAACTCGCCAAAGACATAAGGAAAAAGGACCCATATTTGATCAATCACCTAGGAATACTTCAGAAATTTGGTTTGATTCCAAGAGTCACCTTAGCGAGTTGGGTATCCCCTTAGCATATTCTCACTCTTCTATGGATATGAGTTACACAATGACTTGGAGGGAGAGGGAAGCCATGGATAAATGTTATGGTGATTTGTTTGTGAGGAGTGGACATGCTATTTCCTTCAGTGGTTCCTCTCATAATAGTAGACACACCTCACCCCTTATTTCAACAAGATATTTGGATGCACATCAGAGGGTTGAGAGAGAGAAAGGTAAGAGACATGTTTATGATGATGAGTTACAAAAACATGAGAAACAAGGAGATGAGCTTCATGATTCTCACATCAATGCAACTTATACCAACAACTTGTTTCAACATTCAAGACCAAGCTCACCTCTTAAAACATCTACCAACTGCATGAGTGACACTCAAGAGGATTGAACATGAAAAGAAGGTATTCCAAGATGAACAAATTCATAAGAAAGAACAAATTAAGCGTCTAGAGTTGGAGAAACAAGCTTTGATAGAAATGGAAAGGAAAGCCCTTCAAGAGGAGCAAGCTAGGCTCTTGGCTCAAAAACTTCATGGTCCATTCAATCATATGCATATTGGTAGTGGAAATGGTTCTCCTCCATCTACTCCTCCTAGGACTCCAAGAAGTAGGAGACATTCAAGATCACCATCATGATCTCCTAGTCCTAGAGGAAGGAGGGTTTCTAGACATGATCATCATAGGAGACAAACTCCTCCTAGGAGCTCAAAGCACTCTTTAAAACGTGCTCATTATGGTTCACAATATGGAGGTAGTAGCATGAGTTTTGATCTCACCTCCCAAGATTTCATACACATGCAACAAGAACCATTTTTTCAACAGTATGTGGAGAAGTATGTGAAGCAAAACCAGGATAAGATCCTAAAGAGTCTAATTGATAATGGGGCTAAGGTCCCTTACAAATTTGGTGTGGATAGAAAGATTAAGAGACAAGATCCATCTCAAGAGGAGAAGATGGATGAAATACAAATAAAAATAGCCAAGATGTCTGCACCTAAGAATTCTTTCTCATTGGACTCGATTTGTCCTAATCCTTTTGATAAGAGTGTTGATATGAAAGAATTTCCTAGAAAGGTTGAAATTCCTCAATATGACAGATATGATGGGAGTGGAGATCCACATGATCATGTGTGCCAATTTTACACCACAAGTATTGAGTTCCATCAAGATGATTCATACCTCATGAGGTTATTCCCACAAAGTCTTAGGGGGCAAGCAATGGAATGGTTTACTAACTCCTCCTGTTAAGACTTTCAAAGAGCTTGTTCAAAGATTTGTTCAACACTTTGCATACAATATTTCAAGATCTATAACTTTGTTGGACTTATGTAGCTTAAAGTAGAATCAAGGAGAGTCCTTTGTTACCTTCTTGCAAATGTGGAGACAAAAATGCTCTTGCTATTCTGGAACTATTCCTGATAATGAAAAGATTGACATTCTTGTTAGCAATTTGGTTCTCAAAATGTTGTATGAGGTTAAGAAAATGGTTTTTGATTCATTTGAAACCATGGTTGAGACTGCATGCCAAATTGAGGATGTTTTGAAAGAACAAGGAATTTTGACTAAGCATGGAAATAACAACAACAATGGTCAAAACAACAACAATTCTAACAAGGATAAAGGTAAGAACCAATATTGGAATAAGAACAAACAAGTGGTTAATGATGGAGTTGTGGATTCCTCCCAACATAAGGATCAACCTATGTTACACTTATCTAGTACTGTTCAAGATGCCAAGCTCAATGCACCCACTCAACAAGAACAAAAACCAAGTTACCAAGGTAAGCCTAAGAGTGAAAGACGTCAATTTACAAAACTTGGTGAGACATATGAGGAAATCTTAATGAAACTTATTGATAGCAATCTGACACATCCTCTAGATGCTTCACATTTCCATATACCTAAAGAAAAACCATGGTGGTGGAAAGAGGATGACTTTTGCATATTTCATAATGTTATTGGACATAACATTGAAAATTGTGGGAGACTCAGGCATCTCATTCAAGATCTCATTGAGAATAGAAAACTTACAGTAGATGGATTGAAAACCAACACCGATCACAAGGCATTCAAGGAACCTTTTCCCAAATATGAAAAGGGGGAGACCTCTAAAGTTAAGAATGCAAAAGCTTAGATCAACTATACTTATATAGATGCAGAGAATACCATCAACATGCTTAAATTTGTGGAGGAAAATTTTAACATGATGAGTGGAAGAGATTGTTATGGTTATGATCTAGATGAAGACTCTCCTACTATTTTTTACAAAGAACCTATTGTGGTGCTAAGGGGTCCCAACTCTAGAAGGTCATCTCAGGACCTTAATGCTGTTACCCGAAGTCAAGGTCTCGTTGTCATTAGAGGACCCAATTCAAGTCAATCTAGTAAACCTAAGCAAGTGGCGTCTAAACCTGTTACCTTGAAACTAGCTATCAATCCTAAATCAAACTACAATCTTGTTGATTAGTTACAAAGAACCCCCGCTAAGATTTTGATCTTTGAGCTCTTAGAGTTGTCTCCTAGATATAAAAAAATCCTGGAGGATGCTTTGCATACGGAAAATATCCCCAACAATTTAGATATTGATTAATTCCAGAATATGGTTAATCACATTGCTACCCCTCATTACCTTACATTTTTAGAAGATGATGTTAAATCTTTGAGCCATCCGCACAATCTTGCCCTTCATATTGAGGCCATGATCCATAGAACCCGTGTTAGGCGCGTGTTGATAGATGGGGGTGCTGGGCTTAATATTTGTTCTTTTAGCCTTTTGAAAGAATTGGGTTATTATGAAGAGGTTATAGATACTATAAAGAGGATTACTATCAAAGCCTATGATGAGGAAGAAAGAAGTTCCAAGCGGTTGGCCTTCCTTCCTATTAGGATTGGCCCTGCTCAAAAGGATATTTTATTTCAAATAGTTGATGTTGGACCCCTTGCGTATAATATCCTACTTGGTAGGTCATGGATTCATGACATGCAAGTAGTGCCATCTACCTACCATCAATGTGTTAAGTTCCCCTATAATGGAATAGATATTTTTATACCCAGGGATAACACTTTATCTGTTAATTCAATTTCAGCAAGGGCTCACGTTCCCCTCAATAGAGAAGTAGAATATTTTGATGATACTTTGGCTGAATGTAAAGACAAGCTTAAGACAATAGACCTTGGTATGGGGGGGTATCAACTCAACTCCCTCACAACATTTCCAGTTTCACCTCGGTCTTATGGTAAACCTTCAAAAGAGATGAATCCTTCGTCTTCAGCTATGACATTATTTGGCAAATTTGTAGAACCATCAGTTCCTATTCAAAATGAGAAAGAGGAAACATTTGTTAGAGACTGGATCTATAGAGAAGAAAAATATAAGCACAATGAGAACTTCTCTCCCTCTCCTAAGACTTATGGAAGAGGATATAATTTTTCCAAGAAGATGGGTTATCCTGGTTACGGCCCTCTTAATCACAATTTGGATGCTAGGTTTGTACCTCTTGATCATGCTAAATTTGGATGCAAGTCTAAGAAACCAGTTGGCCTAGGATTTGAAAATTGCAACAAGCGTACCAATCCTCTCTTTGAAAAGTTGGATACTAATGATGAACCAAAATATGAACCTAATTTGACAAATTAGTAGGATATGTGTGAAGATTGGGTCCCTTCCACTACTCTCCTTTGGGGAGATTCAAATATTTTAGTCACCCATGCATCAGTTGCAACTTTAGAACAAGAATCAGATATAGAGGATCCTTCGAGAGAGCATCAAAGAAAGAACCTTGTTCCCTTAATGGAAAGAGAAAGTGCTACTTTTGATGAAACTAGACCTTCAACATCATGATGTCCCAAGCCTTCATGGTGTAAGCATCCTAGTCGCAGTTTAGATACCAGTTCTAATGAGTATGAATGGGACTCTTTCTCGGAGCCCTCAACAGTTGATAGAGATATTGATGTTGTTCACACTTTTAGCTCTCCACTTGAGGTAGGCAATGATTCATGTTTAGGATTAGATGTTTTGAACCCACATTTTGCCTTAGTGGATGATTCTTTGCTTGTTAGGAGGAACCCTACTTTGGGTAGCTTAGAGGGATACTTGACAGACTCTGACTCTTAGATCACCAGCGATAATATCATTCATATTTATAGCCTTGAACCAACCATTGATTTACCTCTTATTCATCTCAAAATTATTGATTGGTCCCAACACTATCAAGAACCTAAGATTTTAACATTCCAAAATGATTATGAGATAGCTTGTTACCTAAATGCCAGTGAACCCATAGTTTCTTCCACCAGCGAACTGACTACCAGTATGACAAAACCAGACATCAAGAACCTTAGTCACAAGATAAAGAGAAAAGAAAATAAAAAGAATATGATTTATGATGGCAAAAACCACTGTGTGGTGGTGTCAAAACTGAAAAAAGTAAAAAGAAATGACGTATCCAAGGGTGAAAACCTCTCTGAGGCGCCTAAGGATGAGGTACTTGATCATCTTCCCAGTTATTTTTAGGATCGATCTTCAGTGCTTATTGAACCAACACAAGCAGTTAATTTGGGTATAAATGAGGTTCCACATATAGTGCACTTGTCCGAGTCCTTGTCACCAATAGAAAAAGAAGCTTACACTAAGTTCTTACAGAGCAAGAAAATCAATTTTGCATGGACTTATTCAGATATGCCAGGATTGGACATTAATCTTATTATGCATCACTTATCTATAGCTCCAAATGTCAAACTAGTTAAATAGAAATTGATGAAGATGCATCCTCACATAGCTCTTCTAGTCAAAGCTGAATTAGAGAAGCTCCTTGGTGCAAAATTTATAAGAGCTATTGCCTATGCTGAATGGATATCAAATATTGTACCAGTTTCCAAACATGACAAATCCATTCAAGTTTGCACAGATTTTAGGGATCTCAATGGAGCATGCCCAAAAGATGACTTTCCACTCCCTAATATAGACATGATAGTGGATATGATTGCGGGTTATGAGATTTGTTCTTTGATGGATGGTTTTTCTGGATACAGTCAAATTAAGATAGCTCCTGAAGATCAAGAAAAGACTACATTCACTTGTGCATGGGGAACCTATTGTTGGAACGTTATGCCTTTTAGATTAAAAAATGGAGGAGCTACCTATCAAAGAGCTATGAAAACTATTTTCCATGACATGATGCATAAAAATATGGAAGATTATGTGGATGAAACCTTGGCTAAATCTAAACAAAGAGATACACACTTAGATGATTTGGAAGTAATTCTAGATTGCATGGAAGAATTTCAACTAAGGTTAAATCCTAAAAAGTGTGCATTTGAAGTCACCTCTAGAAAAATACTTGGATTCATCATTTCAGCTAAAGGAATAAAGGTTGACCCTGAAAAATTTCAAGCAATCATAGATATGCCACCTCCTAAAAACATTAGTCAAATGAGGAGTCTTCAAGGACGTCTTCAATCTATAAGGAGATTTATTTCACAATTGGCAGATAGAGCTCAAACTTTCAATAAGAACTTACATAAGGGAGTCAAATGTATTTGGAATGAGGATTATTAAAAGAGCATAGATCAAATCAATAAGTACTTGGCAAATCCTCCTATTTTAATGCTTCCTATCCCAGGGAAACCACTTATTTTATATATTTCAGCGATAAAATCTTCCTTGGGGGCATTACTAGCTCAACTTGATGACAATGGGAAAGAGAGAGCAATATACTACATTAGTCGTACTCTTGTTTCATATGAGGTTAATTACACTAGCATTAAGAAAGCTTGCCTTGCTATTGTGTTTTCTTCCCAAAAGTTGCGACATTACATGCTTGTGCACACTATACACCTCATAGCCAAAATAGATCCACTCAAATATTTGCTGAGTAAGGCTGCCATCATAGGTAGACTTGCTAAATGGATGATGCTACTTTCAGAGTTTGACATAGAGTACATTGAGCGTAAGGCAATAAAAGGACAAGCTATAGCTGATCAATTGGTTGATTTTCCATTACAAGATGATGCACCTATTCAAGTTGACTTCCCAGATGATCATCTTATGTATATGACTGAAATAACTTGGAGGATGTTCTTTGATGGATCTTTTATGCAAAATGGTTTAGGAGTTGGTGTTTTGTTTGTTTCTCCTCAAGGGTACATGATTCCTAAGTCTTACAAATTATTGTTCCCATGTACAAACAACATTGCTGAGTATGAAGATTTAACAAATGGACTTAAGATAGCCATAGAATGGAGAATCACAGAGTTACACATCTATGGATATTCATAGCTAGTAATCAACCAAGTTAATGATGAATATCAAACCAAACATGAGAAAATGGTACCTTACAATAAAATGGTTGATTCCTTGAAGCGGTATTTCACATTTTTCATGTTTCAGCAAATTTCTAGAGAAAAAAACAAAGCAGCTGATGCTATGGCTACACTTTCTTCACTTCTTCAGCTAGAGAAACAAGAATCAAGATTTGAATTCCTGATGGAAGAGCTAAATCACCCTATCTTTGAATCCCAAGAAAGCCACATCATGTGTACACTTGTTAGTCATGAATCATCCCATTATGGTGCCATTTACTCATACCTTCACGATGCCATTATACCTAAAACCTTTAACTGATTTGAACATAGAAACCTTACCTGAAATGCCTCTCGCCATTCCCTTATCGCTGGTGGTTTGTATAGGAGGGGTCTAGATGGAACATTTCTTAGATGCTTAGAAAAGGAAGAATCTGACCAAGTGTTAGCTGACAATCACGAGGGCATCTGTGGGGGACACTCCAATGGTCTTGCCATGGCCCGAAGGTTGCTTAGGGCAGGGTATTATTGGCCCATGATGTAGATGGATGCAGTACCTTTTGCAAAGTCATGTGAAAAGTGTCAAAAACATGGTAACTTGATACATGCTATAGGCAGGGAGCTCATTCCTTCTATATCTCATCGACCATTTCAGTACTGGGCCTTTGACCTTGTTGGGCAGATTCATCCCAACTCATCAAGTGGACACAAATTTATTATCACTGCTACTGATTACTTTACTAAATGGGTAGAAGTTGTCCCACTTTCTGTTGCCTCAGGCAAGACAATCTCTCTATTCATTTTGAACCATATCATTTGTTGATATGGAGTGCCTTCCGAGATTATTACTGCCAATGGAGGCCAGTTCAAAAATAAGGACCTTAAAAAACTCTATAAAAAATTCAAGGTTATACAACATTGGTCCTCCATTTACTTCCCACAAGGAAATGGTGAAGCATCAAACAAGACCATTCTTAAAATCTTGCATAGAATAGTCTGTAAGAACGGTAGAGATTGGAATTTATAGATAAATCCAGCTTTGTTGGCCTATAAAATGAGTATTTGTACTCCTACTGGGGCACTCCTTTTGCCCTTGCATATGGTGCTGAAGCGGTGTTACCTTTGGAGGTTGACATTCTTTCACTTAGAGTTTCTCTCCATGGTGTAGTTACATATGAAGACTACTGTGCCATGAGACTTCAAGAGTTATAACTTCTTGATGAAAAATGTCAAGCATCATTTGACCATATGAGGGTCTATCAAAAGTGCATGTCCAAAGCCTTCAACAAAAAGGTTCGCCCTAGAGAATTCCAAGTGGGAGATCTTGTCCTACGTGAAAATCCTAAGAATCAACAACATAGAGATCAAAAGGGAAAATTTGAACCTAATTGGCTTGGACCTTATATTATTACAACATCTTTTGGGATAGGTGCTTATTTACTATCTACAGAAAAGGGAGAACAGCTCCCTGATCATATCAATGTCTTACACCTGAAGAAGTTCTATCCAAGATGCCCATTCTATCTGGGGGCATCCTTTGTACATAATTATTGATCCTGAAAAAATCCAAAAAAAAGGATATATTGTAAAAAATTCTAAAAATCAGAAAATATCCTGAAAAAATGATCATCTTAGTGCAAACCTAGCAATAGGCACTTTGATGTATCTCCAAAAAAAATTACATATTCCAAAAATACAAAAAAATCAAAAAATTCAAAAATTCAAAAAAATAGAAAAAGTGCCTTGGTGAAAACCTGGAAACAAGCGCCTTGGTAGCAAAAATTCAAAAAAATTATAAAAAGTCCTGAAAAAAAAGAAAAAAGTAAAAATGAAAAAATTGTAATAAAATCCAAGTGGTGAAAACCTGGAAATGGGCGCTACTTGAGGCCTTTGCACCCTTGTTTCTTAGCGCGTATTCGCAACACTTAGCCTTTCTCCATCATGCCTTGTCCTTTTTGCCTTGGTCTAGAATTGGTCTTTGTCTTTGTCTAGGGGGCATAACTATGTTAGCTTTGGTCTCTTGGATGCGTTAGTCTTTAGGACACCTCCCAAATGGTGTTTTTCAACACCACCTCAACTGTATTTTTTAATACAACCCCTGACATCGAGTTTTTTTCACCACTTATCAGTTTGGTCTTACCCAGTTTTGTCATGTGGTCTTACCTGCTTGTAAGCATTTGATCCTTATTCTCAAAACTCAGTATCAGTTAACACACTTAAATTATTAAATGCAACACTTAATGCTTGAGCTATGTCATGATATTTTCTTTGTGTGCTGACTGTTATTGATTTTTGTTGAGTGCCCTTGTCTAATAAGTCTCTCCATGATGCATAGCTAGAGGACTTGGGGCATGGGGCATGTTTTTATTTGTTTCCTGCTTTATGATTCACTATTTTTGCACAACCATTCTTCTAGTTATCCTGGCCTCTATGCCTTGATGCGAGTGTGGTTTTGCTATATTAAATTGGGTAAGCTAACATCATAGTCACCTTGACCTTTATGTCTTTGATGCTTATGTTAGAATCTTTCCACATTTCAAACCGATATCAAATCACATTCATATCTTCATAGTTGCGCTTGTCACTAGTGATGATTGTGTGATTTTCTGATGTCTGTTAATAATGGCCTAATGATGAAAATAAGTTCCTTTACATTCTCTTATGAATGATGAACACAAATTCCTATGTTACAGTTTCTCTATTGCAAGTACACATTTGCATTTTCATGTAGCTTGCATTGTTAAACTTCATGTTAGTTTGCATTTTAGGCTGCATTATGAGTTTGAGAGGGTTTCCTTCATCTTTCTTATGGACTTTTAATCAACTGTGGTCATGTTTGATCTTCATTTCCTTATCTTCTTTTGAGATCTCAATCAAAATTTTCTATCTTACATAGTTGATTGATTTTGGGGCATTCTCTTTCTTAAGGAAAATTCTCTTTCTTCTCTCCATTTCTTTCCACCTCTTCCAAACTTCTATCTTCCATTTCACTTTCACCCCAGTTTTTTTCTTCTAATTAAACCTTGGGGCATAATCTTTCGTGCTTAATGATCTACCTTGATTTTGTGATCTTTATATCTTTCATCTTACATCAAGAACCTTATCTTTAGTTTGATTTGATCAAAATTTATCAATTTGTTGTTTCTCCTCTATCTCATTTCGAGCTCGATCACAAGGGGGCAGTACCTATCAAACTTCAATCTTTGATTCAACTTTATCAATTATATTAGTCTTGCTTGAGATTATTATCTTTGACATGTCAATTACTTATGTCGGTGTTGACTTTGTCTTTTTTAATTGTGCTTATTTTTGTCTTGACGTGTTCCCAAATTGATGACATGTCTAGGTTGTTTTGTGATCCCAAGTTGACCTCACACTTCAACTGCATTCTTTGACTACATGTGTTCCTAAATTGACCACACATTAGTCAGAGAGGGGCAAATGTATGCACCCTAAAATGGTCGCCTAGACTTTGGGCCCCATTTTATCATTTTATCAATTTCCTGAATCAATGCTTTGCAATAATTTCAATTCAAATCAATTTCCTTGATCAAATTGTAATTAATTCAATTATTCAATTATTTCAATATTTCCTAAGATTTGATCATTTTTATCTAATTAAAATATTATTTTTTTTGTTAATTAAATAAAATTTATCTTATTTAATTAAAAGATTTAATCCCCCTTTTAATTAAATAAACTTTATCTTATTTAATTAAAGTAAATTTCTCCCTTTTAATTAAATAAAATTCCTCTTATTTAATTAAATTCAATTTCCCCCATTTAATTAAATAAAATTCTTCTAATTTATTTAATTATAAAGAAAACCCCTCTTTTAATTAAATAAATAAAAATCCCCACTTAAAGCACTTTATTTGTTGAAAAAAGGCAGTAAATTAAATTAAATTAAATAAAAATCCCTTTTTCATCACATCTTCCTAAGTGGTGGGTTTTTGCATCTTAATCTCAACCATTGATCAATTCTTTTTGCCTCTTAATCTCAACCGTTCACTTTCCTATATAAGGAAATCTTTCATTCTCATTTAGGGATCATCTTTTTCATAGTATTGTCATGCTGCAGGTTTGGAGAGCAATTTTGGAGGAGGATTTGAGCATTCTAGCTTGGATATTACAACTTCTCTCTTCTTGTCTTCTTCTTCTTGTATTCATGGCTACTCATGTAGATTAGATTCATGTTTATTTTCATAGATTAAACTTGCATCTGTATTTCCTTTCATAGATTAATCATGCATTGTTATCATTTAGATTAATTTCCTTTCATGCATTGCAATCATATAAAGTAGATCTCATTTTCATGCATTGAATCTCCCATTTCATGGTGTACTTGCATAGGCACTAACTAGGTCAATCTAAGGGCCTCCATTACACATCTTTGCACTCCATGACTAGAGAGCTATGGATCGATATTTGAGGCCTCATTCTTGAACAACCTTGGATGGAATGATTCATAGAAGTGTGACACATTTTCATCACACACATACCATTATAAAACTCCCATAATCTCACTCTAGATTATATCGCAATATTATTAACAATCAAAGTTTTACAAAAAAAATCAAAAAACAATCTAGCATCTCTTCACCAAAATGTGATTTATATTATAATTTTTTTTTTATCGTTAAAAGGCCAAAGCACTATATATTATATAAATAAATAAATAAATAAAAAAGGTCTCCATTCAAACGGGCACTGATAAGAAAGAATGGAGAAGAAAACCTCCAGTCTTACCCGGGACATAAGTCCTATACAAATATACAAATTTAAAAGGGGCAACCCTAGTTTCAAATTTTATTTGAGGGCATACCCTTTCCATAACTGGAGCCAAGATTCTATGATTTTTAAGATAAAATACAGGTGCCCCTTTAATATTTGGGTCTTATAAAGGCATACCTTCCTTGCATTAATATATGATTAAAATTTCTATACTTTGGTTCTACTATAAATCTATTTGTATTACTGATTAAGACCACACTTTGTCTGATCTTCTCTCTGCATCGCGATGATCAATGAACATATCCTTTTTATTACTAAGATTTTTTAGGTGTCAATCCATTCACTTAAGTAGAGCTACAAACTACTCATCTTGGCCAGATCATTGTTATCAAAAACTTAATCATTTCACAAGAGAAATTTTATCACTCATATTTCTTATAGTACATAAGTGTCAAATCAAATTAGCTAACTTTTAATAATAAATATTATCTTTAGTTTTAGCATTAGTCTTTGTTGACCTTATTATTATCTGATATTGATTAAAGGGAATTAGAATTATGTATCAAGATTTGCTATTCGAATTCTCTAGCGGATTTCTAGGAGCATTCCCTTTTGGATTATTTACCTTGACTTTATGTTATAATTTCCATAGTATTTTTCCTTCTAAAAGGGTTAGATTATTAAGATTTTGAGTTAACATTTCTATAAATAGCTATCTTCTTTTAATTTGATTCATTTAGCTTCAAATTGTTTTGTGTTGTACATAAAAATCAATATTGTCAATATCGTGAGAATTAAAGATATCTACCAATGGGATATCAAAAAGAGAGAATTGATTACTTTAATCCATGTCTTATATATTATATAGTATGTTTTACATTCCATTGTCTTGTTCCAAAAAGGAATCTTTGCATAATCCTTACCATAAAAATATTTATAATGCATAGAAACCTTACACCTCTTAGAAGAAGAAAGGACTATTCAGAATTACAGGACAAACTTAGAGGACTAAGAAAATCTAAGTATAGAAAATAAAAATTACAAAGGATCAGAAGAGAGACAGTATGCTGTAGAGAATGCCTAAGATATGATAGGAGTAATGTTCAACCATAACATAAAAGGAGTTAAAACCATATAAAGATAGGTTAATCTACAAACACAAGATAAGCCCCCATCAAGATTATACTTCTATGACTATATTCATATTAATCCATAAAAATGCATGCAGTGATGAAGAAGAGACCCAATGACCTAACTCGAATCACTTGAATTCATAACACTAATGTCCTCATTGGACTCTAAGTCACTATCTAGATTATAATCCCCTGTTACAGACCTGGTTCGTTTGTTGTTTTTGGGTCTAGTGAATTTTCAAAGAAAAGGGAGTTGAACGGCCACATATTGTCGATGATCTTGGTAATCCACGGGTGAAGAAATCTCTCCCCCACAGATTTGAAGAAGACTTCTTCCTAGTTGCTCCTATCTTCGATGACATTATGCCATCTAAGAAGGAATTGCAGATGCTTTACTATGTCTAGCCATAGTTTATCAAAAGATTCTTAATCTTTGATGTATAGTATTGGCAGTTTTAGAATATTAGAGAACTTGAGAGTCCCTACAGGCTAGGTCATATAATCCTTAGGATGAGGAATTTCCAAACAATTGTTGATATTTTTGACAACATTTTTGAGACCTTTCAACTAACTCTCATGAAAGATTTCAAGGTAGAGAGATTTAATATGCAAAAATTTAATCTTAGCTCTAAGGGATACTATGTTGAAGATTCCTATAACATCCCCATTGGTTTGCCAGCTCTTATTGTAGTCTAGTTCCCTCTCGCTAATGACTTTCTTAACTACCAACTAAGAGACGTCATCAATTTTCTTAAGAATTCCCCCCATCATTAAGATTTTATGTGTCCAATGAATGCAATAGTTTTTTCTTCATACTTGTGGTATAGGGATATAGTTGTTTCCATTAGAGATAGCCTAATCCACAAAGAGATATGTCCAATTAAGGTTTCAAGGGTAGGGTTTCCCATGTCTATTTGTAGATATGGAGAGAGAGAGAGAGAGAGAGAGAGAGAGAGAGAGAGAGAGAGAGAGAGAGAGAGAGAGAGAGAGAGAGAGAGAGAGAGAGAGAGAGTATTCCTAAAAGGCTAAGAGGTTTCCAGATAAAATGAGAGTTTCCTAGAAACTTTGATAAAATGAACACTTAATCATTACTTTAAATTATGACCTAAAAAGGAGGGAAGTGTGGTAGAAAGTGAATCCAGATGGAAGAGTCTAGAAAATACTAGGTTTAGAAATCAAAATCGATGTCTCTGATAAATAATTAATCAAACCATTTAGGATAAAAACTATAACATCAAGAGCCTTGAAGCCCCTATCTGATAGAGAAGGCGTAGTGATAATTAGTCCAGACTAAGGTTTAGTCTCACTGGGTATAATGATCTACATAAATTTAAAAAAGTAAAGGTTAAGATGGAGAAAACAACCAACCCTTAGTATAAGCAAGGGAGAGGCGATGACAGACTTATGAAAGGACAAGAAACAATGAGGAAGAAATAAAAAAAATAGAAAAAATAGGGAAGGGGTGATAAGCCAAAGGGGAAGGATGACATAACTAAATATATAATAGATCAAGATAGAGACTATATAGGAGGGGCCTAAAAGAAATGAATATAGGCCCTCTTCTAATTCAGAGGTATTGTTTAATAAATAATCCTAGATATAGTAATTTAATAAGGTCTAATTTAGTCAAGGGCATAACCTAGGTCTATGTTTACTATAGTGTAATTTTATCCTTCTATACCTCTATTAGCCAAAGCATCAGCCTCTTCATTCTATTTTGTAAAGATGTTACCTATTCTAGTTTCCTAAAATTTATCTAGAATTTTGATAACTTCTTCCGATTTGGAATTTAAAACCCAATTTGGTGTACTTCTATTTCTTAATGTGTTGAGTATAATTTGAGAGCCCCCTTCGATCTATAACATATGGATTCCTTCCTTTAGATTCATTTTGAAGCCTTCTTTAAGTGCTTCAAGTTTGGCTAAGTTATTAGAATTTATACCTAGGGGCATGACACATTTAACCAACCATGCACCCATATCATTTTGTACAATGCATCCTATTCCTATATTCCCATGGTTACCCTCTGAAGCTCCATCGGAATTCAATTTAAGAAAACCACTTGAGGGAGGTTCCCATTTACATGAGGCTCTTGTTGTCTTATTAGCTTTGGGCCACAACATCTGAGGGATAATTAGATTTTTCCAATTCATCCTCATGTCAGTGTCCCAATCATAAAATGAGCCTTCTTCTTCGTGAGAGTTCCTTAAGTGATTATTAGTGACTTTGGTAATCATGGCTTCCATTTTATTAATTAAAGAGGCTATGTCCATTTTTGTATTAGTAAACATTCTTCTATTTCTTTCTTTCAAGATTTCCAATAAAAGGATGGATAGGGCAATTTAGAAAATTTTGCTATATACTTTGGATCTGTTTTGTGGCCAACTCCTCAGGAATTCACAAAGGTTATCTGTGAAAGATGAATTCGAGTTTAGCTTGTTGCATAACCATTTCAAACATTGATTGGAATAAGGGTAATCATATAATATATTACCAGCTTTTTCGGATTCCTTTTCACACAACACACATCTAGAAGGTCCTTCAAAGCCTAATTTAGTGAATCTGTATGTTGTTAAAATTCTATCTTGCATCACTAACCATAAAAAGATACCTTCCTTGGGAAGACAAGTAGGATCCCAACACAAATTGAGGGGGATTTCCTTTTTTTCCCACCCTTGATAATTTATAATTATCTCATAACCTTTCTTGACGCTATATTTTCCATTTTTTGCTGCACCCCAAACTAATATATCACTCCTAGCTTTATTATTTACTTTTATATTTTACAAAATATTCTCAAATAGCTTTTGGTCTTCATAGGTTAGAGTTGTATCTGATAATTTTTTCCATTTCCAACCTTCCTGTGTGTCCTCTATATAGTCCCTAACATGTGGGCCCCATAGTTTTGTTAGTGTATTCTTGATATTAGTGGGTGAAATTTTTTTATCTAGAGAGGGGCGCTCATCCCATGAGTCATCCCAAAAAAGAGCATCCCGACCATTTCCTGTATCCCAAGTAAGATAAATTAATATAAGATATCAGTTTTGCATCATAAAATTCAAACTTTTTGAGCCTTTAGGCCGGGTTTTAGTGGGAAAGAGAGTTAAAGGTTTTGTATTATTTAAATATTAGTGATATAATATTTTCTCCCATTTACTATCATGTTCTTGATAAATTCTCCACACTATTTTAGTTCCTAGAGCCTCATTCTGCCAAATTAAATTTTCATTCTTAGGATTCTTAACTCTTTGGGTCTACATATATGGTCCCATTTAATCATGGCTAATTTCTTCTTTTCATTTGTACCTTGCAAAAATAAATTTCTTAGTTTTTGATCTTATTGTTTTTAACACCTTTAGGGAGAGGTAAATATGACATCTGGAATGTAGCAATATTTGTTAGTATAACTTTGATCATAGTATCTCTTCCTGCCTTATTTCAGTACTTCCCCTTCCAACTTTCCATTTTTATGTTGATTTCGTCTGCAATTGAATTCCAAGTTATTCTTAATTTTATTCCTTTTTTAAATTTGAATACCAAGGTATTTGCACGTGAATTCTCCTTTTCTATATCCCATAGTATTACAAATACTTCTCTCAAGGTCTAGATGGATGTTAAGGAAGAAAATTAAGATTTCTTAGCATTAACTTCTTGGTGTGATGCTTCCATACATGTTTTGATGATACCCTTAATCTAATTTTCTTCTTCCCTAAAAATTTCTCCTGGTAATATTGAGTCGTCAAGAAATTGTTGATGGGTGATATTTTCCACATCATTAGTTACTTTGACACCTTTGATTTTTACTTCATCTTGGGCCAATTTCATTTCCCTAACAAATTATTCAGCCATTATTATGAAAAGGAATGGGAAAATAGGGTCCCCTTGCCTAATACATCTTGATATATTAAAAAAACCTTCCAGAGTTCCATTGATTGACAAGGATAACTTGGGACTTGAAATGCAATTAAAGAATAAATTAACCCATTGGTGGGAAAACCCAAATGCTCTCATTGTTTTGCACAAAAATCTCCAGTCTACCTTGTCCTATGTTTTGCAAATATATAATTTCATTAGCATACATTGGTATTTGGTTGTTTGTGCTTAGTGGATTAATTCTTGGATAATGATTATACCATCGTAGATAGATCTGTTCGGGACAAAACCAATTTGTTCTTCTAAGATTAATTTATGGATTACCTTTTTGAGTCTTATTGCCAGTGCCTTTGATAGTATTTTATAAATGGTGTTGCAGAGTCCTATAGGCCTAAAATCTCTTGGAGATACTATATCTAATTTCTTTGGAATCAATGCTAGGAAGGAATTATTAATTTATGTTAGTAATGAACGTAAATTCATGTTTGCTTCTATAGCCTCCCATAAATCTTTCCCTAAAATATCCCAACATTTCTCAAAGAAAAAATCCTGAAAACCATCCAGTCCTGATGATTTTTCAGGGTTGAGCAAGAAAAGTGCTTGCTTCTTTAATTTCCTCCATAGAATTTTTTTTTGAGATATTTATTATCTTCGTTGGTTATTATTCAAGGGATTGATCTTAGCATTTTGTTTTGGGCATCGTGATCTAAATATTTATAGTTATTGAGAATGTGTGAGTAATATTTAATAAAGGTTTCAACAATTAGATTAGGGCTTTCAATCTCTAATTCAGTGTTATCTTTAATTTTGGTAATTCTATTTATGTTGCATCTATTTATTGTACTAGAATGAAACAAGTTTGTATTTCTATCCCCCTCATTTTACCATGTTTCTTTCTATTTTTTATCCCATAAAATTTCTTTTTCGACCAAAATGGTTTCTTTCTTATGTAGTAATTCTTTTTCTTTCATAACTTGGTCATCATCCATTCCATTTTTTATAAATTATTTATTTAGTTTTTTAATTTCTTTTTTGTTATCTAGTTTTTCTTTGAAAATGTTGTTAAAGTATTCATTATTCCATTTAGCTATTTTTCCTTTTAGTGCTTTTAGTTTTTCCACGAAGCAAAACATTTTGGAGCCTTCAAATACCTCTTATGTCCATTGATGATTGATTTTCTCTATAAACATGTCATCTAGAAACTATATATTTTCACATTTAAAAGAACTTCTTATTGGTTTTTGTTGTTCCTGGATTTCTAATTATATGGGAAAGTGATCTTAACCTTCATATGGTAATATTGAAGCATTCATAGTAAGAGTTATAGAGAAGAGATCACCTTTGAGAATGAATCTATCAAGTCTTTCTACAATATAACATAAACCTTTCCTTCTATTATTCTAGGTATAAATTCTAATTGATGTAGGGATGTCAAAAATTGAATTCCTCATGAACCAATCTTTGAAATCTATCATAACTTGTGATTATGTTTGTTGACCCCAAAAATTTTCCCTTAGATTTAATATATCATTAAAGTCTCCTCCTAGAAGACAATTTGATAGTGGGTCTAGGTCCATATATTTACTTATTTCTGTCCAAACTGTCTTTTTCTCTATTGTTGGAGTGGGACCATAAATATTTATAATGCTGAATGATATGTCATTTCTAAAAAAATTAATTGTGCCCAACATTTAATTATTGATTTTTGTTATAAGCGTGAAATCCACCTTTCTTGGATCCCAAATAAATCCCAAACCATCTAATGCTCCTATAGATTCAATTAGTTTTTTTTCCAATAAACCAATTTATTTTTAAGTCTTTCTCCTTCTTCTTTATTAAGTTTTGTTTCCTGTATTAAAATAATTTCTGAGTCAAAAAGAGTTAAATTACGCTTGAGAAATTGCTTCTTGTTAGGGGCATTTAAGCCCCTAAGATTCCATGAAATGAGTTTCATGGTTCTGTGGGAAGGCACTTCCCCTTCCCAACATTTAGGATTTCCTTAATTTTTATTTGATTTTTACCCATTCCTGTGGCAATTCTTAGTTCAACAAGCCTTTTTTTGCCCCTTTTCTTGTAAGTCTTTCCACATTTTGGTTTGTCTATACCTTCCATATTAGCTGATATGCCTAAATTATCCAAATTATTGATTGCATTGAGTATACTTGCTACTATTGATGTATCTTGTTTTTCTTCTTCTTCATTTCTTATTTCTTCCATTAGTACTTCACTTAATCGTAGATTAATGTTCCTTTCATCCATGGACATTGCTTCTTTATCTTCATTTTGTATGATTTCATCTTCTACTCTGTCCTGGTTTGGTATCCAACATGCTGGAGTTTGTACCCTAAAATATTCCTAGTTCTGAATGTTATCCAGTTGTTCTTGTTCAAGTTCCTCTGAATTCAATTGCACACATTTGCTTATAATTGTGCAAACTTCTACTAGAATACTAATTTTTGTGTGTCCCCATATTTTTTACTCTATATGAAGGGGCAATTCTATTACTATATCTTCAAATATGTTTTTTCCATTATCCAGGGTTTGCCAGAATTTGTAGTGCTTTTGCTTGCTAATCTTTGTTCTTCTTCTATTATTGTTGAAATTACTTATCTCTTCTACATTTTTTATAGACTTATCTTGAAGAAATGTTATGTTTCCCAAAAGATTCTTGTCTACCTTAGTTTCTATGCTTTCTTCGCACACTTTTTTTTTTTTAATCTTTCTTACTTCTTTATGTTTAATCTCTTTCAGATTGTTGTTCAATTTTCTTCCTGTTCCTTCCTTTAGATTGCCAATGTTAATTTTCTTTTTTAGAGAAATTAATACTCTGCTTCTGTTAATATTATCTTGTTCATTCTCTATGTCCTTGTTTAAGCTAATTTGTTTATCCTTAGATTGATACATGTCTAGATTTATAGAGGTCAAGCATTTACTTATTTCTTGATTGATCTGAGTAATATTATCTGATATATTTTCCATTTTGTCTTTGACTAAAATAAAAGTCTAGTCTCGTGCTGGGCTCATATTAGTTTCTAGACCAGTATAACTCATCATGTTCCAATCCCTTTAAATTATTTTTTTTTCTAGCATCTCTCCCCATTCTCATGAGTATATTATTTAGCATTTTCTTAGGTGTTTTATTTAACCTTTGTTTCCCTAGTATTATTTTGAGATGTTCCTTGTGATATTCTTCCCAAATAATGAGCTGATATCCTATATCATTATGAATCAGTAAGAATTCTTTGAAAAACTGCTTATATTTCCTCACATTTTCTTTTATATCTCCAATGAAAAGATTTTGCTCTATACAATGTTCACATTGCTGCATTCTTCTTACTTATTCCTCATGTTTGTTACTTAATATTCTAAAGCTTGGTTCCAAATTTTGCTCCAAGACTCCTTTCTGTATTTATTCCTCAATGTCTTCTTTTCTTCTATTTTTATTTTCTTTCTCTATTGGGTTGTGTTCACCTTCTAATTGCAATTTTTCCTCCTCCTCTGTTATCTCTCCTTCCTCCCTGTCATCTTCTTCTCTCCTTATGATACTTAATATTTGTTGATGAATGATCTTTTGATGTTCTGATGCAGTTGCATTATTCTGTTTTGGGATTATTGGCTTATCTTTGTTTGTTGTTTTTACCAAATTAGGATACATTTCATTTAGTTGTGAGTATCGGTGAATTGATATGTATTTTTTTAGAATCCCATTATATTGGTCCTTTTTTAATATTGAAATATTCTTAATATATGCTTCAATTTTTCTATATTGCAGATCATAATATGATCTGTTTGTTATAATTTTGATTTTATCTTCAGTCTTGATTCCAAGATTCATTTTAATTAATAATTCAATTTCTTTCTTATCATTGTGCTCTATATCTACTCCTATAAATTCTCCTAAAGAAGAACCAATCCTTTTCGTTGATGTTTGGTCTCGAAGGAAAAAAATTTATAGTATGGCCCTTATAAAAGTATAATGGAAACAATAGAAATTCATTTATAGCTAATTCATTTTTGCAATGTAAATAACCAAAACTTGAAGATAGAGAAAGAATACTTACCTGTTCCCAGTTGAATATTTTCAACCATTCTCTTAGTTTGGGATTTCTGTGTTTGGGTCCATTCCAATAAGTGTAAATCTCATAGGCTTGACAGTCTTGCTTTGCTGATGTTTTTGATAGAAAAAGCAGCAAGAGGGTGTTGGCCCGTGGAACAGAGGACTAGTAGCACATTAACAGCATATTAATGGAACTAGTCAAAGCTTAACAACAGTTTAGCAGGATATCATAGACACCAAATCCAGTTCTACCTCTATCAAAAACAAAAGTAACAGTTCTACTCAAAATGATAATGATAATGACAATGACATTTCTGTGACCAAACGTCTGGTGATCTTGACAATCTGTAGGGTAAGAATTCATTCTATTTTCTTGATTGGCAGGTCTTGCCCTATTTTTTGACTTATGTTCTAAAGGATTTTTATTGTTCGCTTTCCCCTTTGCACTCATTTTGTTTTTTTACTTCAAGACCCTTGGTATAGGCATCTAAGTTTCAGTCTCTGATTTCCTTATGAAAAATCCTTTGAACTGGAATATCATCCACTAAGCGTAGATAAGGCCTCGGGTTAATGTTATCAATTTCTCAAGATAATCTTTGAGGTGGAGTGTATAATGTTTTATTACCATTACTTCTCTGAATTTTAGGGGAAAGTTTTTGAGATAGAAATTGTGATTTACTGATGATGGGATCTTTACTATAAAGGGAGTGATAGGTGCAGAAAGAACCTGTAGTGGTCATAAAATTCAATGGAGAGTCTAAAGAATGTTAGTTCAGGCGATTTAGAGTTGCCTTTGGGTTATTGGTATGACTATGAGAAGGTTTGGTTTGTAAATATTAAACAAATAGAGAAACGGAATAAAAACACAATACAAAGAAGAGACGACGTGATTTTATCGTGGTACGGAAATATGCCTACGTCCACACTCGAAGCAGGGAATCCTTATATTAACTCAATCAATGATACAATCCAATACATCTGATCTATATACAATGAATGACTTCTCAGCCATTTATAGACAGCTCTTCTAATATGAAGAGACGAGAGAAATTGAACGGTCATGTGACCGTTGGGCTTCACATCCCAACAATCTTCCCTGTGAAGTCCAACCGGTATAGCCATGCATTGTTGCATCCCCTGCTTCCCATTTTGAAAAACTCAGAGAGTAGTTAGACCTTGAGAGGATCTCAATTTTGCCAGACTCTGTTCCAGCACACTCCAAATAAATCTTCTCCATATCAAATTAGAGTCAAATATATCCATTCCAACAACAAACTAGTTGCTTACATGATAATTTTCATTATTCTTATCATTTTCTTGCGTCTTCTTTCAGCTTATCTGCAGAACTCGCCCACCTTCCACTTGAGGAATGACAGAGGGCGTCGCTCTCTGCCCCTCAATCGTAGGCTTTAATTTGTCCCCTGCAGATACATCTCTAGCAGGCTCTTTCTCCCCTGCACTTGAATCCCAACCCATGTTTTGATCAAGATTTGAACCCTTGTCAATGAGCTTACCCGACGGAGGCAACGTTGTGCTTAGACCTGCAATTCCCCTTCCCTTTGGAATCGAGTACACTATACTCAAATTCGTATGATACACCATGGCCCAACTATTTCTCAACTTCTGGGCAGGCTTGGGAGTGGAGATGAATACCATTCTCTCCCCTTTTAATAAATCGAAGTTGTTACTGTCTGTCGCATTTACAAGAAATAACAGATTCTCCTTAAATGAGAAATACCCAAATTTCTTCTTTACATCCCAATGTAATCTGCTCACATCCTTCGCATTTTGTATTTCATGCATGGGCCCCGAGCTGTCCATGCGCCGTTCTCTATTTGTTTGAAGGGGCTGAGGTAGAAAATTATTCACTTTAGGTGGTGACATACGAGCCCAAAAATGGTGGATTAATACCGGGTAAAACTATGGAGAACATAACAGGTGAAATTGTGGATTTATACTAAAAACTGTGGAATCAAAACTACCACATGGTTTTTGACACTCCTTCAACCGCCTTCGAAATGTATGATCTGCAACTTTCTTCTTTCTGGAGACATTAGTAGCCTTCTCCTCTAGCTTGCCATCAATTACATTCTTTCGGTCCTTGGTTTGTCTAATAATATTCACCACCTTATTTTTCTCCACCGCCTTGGAGAACTCCGCTCCATTCAAAAAGTGAGTGATGGCCACATCATCCAGCACCAAGCTGTCCCTGACGAGGGCCGATATATTCTTTGGCGTGCACTGCTTCCAAACCCGTTTTCCACATTCCATGCTATCTTGGATGGTAACAAAGGCCTTTGCAATGCTCACGCTCTCAGAAAAAACCACTAGCCCGTGACGCTCATTAATACAACCAAGTGCATAAGGGGTGAGGGACTGTATGGGTTGTGTGATGGTGAAATCAGAGTCTTTGACTTCTGCAAGGAATTTAGTTTTGACATATTCCACGTCATCCGAAACCACAAAATCTTCGCCCCTCTACAATACTAACACTATTTTTACCTTTTCCCTCGGTTTGATTCTCCTTGGTCAACAATTTAGTCACCTCTTGTTTAGTTAAAGCCCGCAAAGAAGTATCGGGCAGTGACATACCTGTTGTGGAGTGAGACTGGGATGTGGCGTTGTCATGCTAGAATTCTCTATGTCCACGCAATGAATTCTGTATGTCCACCGTGGCTTGGTATTGAGCCTCCACCATAGGGACGACATGAATTTCCCAGCTATAGTTAGCTCCATTATATTCATTTGAAATTACAATTCTTCGGTTTTCATATTCCTTTCTGCCTTCCATTAGCGTCCAAAATTCTTGCCTTGTCTAGCACATTAGCCATGGATATTTGTCCAGGCTCTCATTACCGTCAATCACAGCCGAGGCCTCCTCTTGCTTCTTCTACATTTGGCCTTCCACTTTCCCGGTTTCCATACTATTACAACTCCCCACCATATTTTGTAATTTTGAAACCATAGAGCCGTCTTCTGCATCCTTAATCCTGGTAGTGCAACCAACCGTATGGCTTGCCTTCTTATCAGAAAGACGTTGACCTGTTTGAGAAATTTGAGTGTGATCAACACCGCCACACAACGACAGAGATTGAAGCCAATTTTCTGCATTAGAAATGGTATCCGTAGGAGCACGCAAGGGAGATTTTGAAAGTCCCTGTTGCTGCATATTAATTTGTGGAAAGGGTGCCAAGTCAGAATCAGCGTGGGGAGTGAATCTGCCATCCAGACTAGTTACCATGACATCCATGCCACGAACTATGCACAGAGTAAAGTCTTCATTACTCCCAAACACGCGGGGAGTGTCCGACAGACTATCCACATTCGTGGATGCCAAGTCATGACCCATTGTATGAAATTATATGGCCGGGAGTTTGTTGAGAGATCCCACACTGAGGTCTCTGCTTAGCTTTCTTAGACCTCTTCCATCTTCAAGAGACAAAATCAACCGGCTATGTGCCTCCTCGTCTCCAGGATGAGCAATAGCTACGGTCTCCTGACCCTCTTCTTGACCAAAACACAGGCCTCTTCTCTTGGTTGCAACAGCTTCAACATATTCTGCCTCTTTATCTTCTTTTACAACGAGCTTCTTGTCTGCCCTTTCATCTTCTTCTGCAATGAACTTGTTGTCTACCTTTTCATCTTCTTCTGCAACGAAGTCTCTTACAGACTGTTGTTCACCAAGAACAAGTGCTCCTTCATTTTCCAGCTGCAACATCCTATGAATTTTGGCAGCAAAAGCATTCGGATTATCAAGACTGAAGCCAGAAGCAAAGAAAGCCATTTTATAAAAGACTATCACCAGGTCCTTAACAAACTTGCTAGACTTGTCTGTCTTTGCCCTCTTCCGCAATTCTTTCATGACATTTTTCCTACGTCGCACACCACCCGTGCGCTCAAGAATTGCATAAAACTCAAATCTGAGAGCTCTAAAATCTTCTTCTAGTTCAGCTTCAGGCTTATCTTCCCAGCCATCCCACCAATGCACATGGCGGATTCTTTTAGCTTTTGCAGGCCCAACATCATTCTCTAGTGAGCCTAAATTTCCAAGAAATTCATTGATGACAAAATCGACTTCATCTTCTTCCATCTCTGCTCTAGCCTCACCTAGGCTCTGATACCAATTGTAAATATTAAACAAACAGAGAAACGGAATAAAAAAACAAAACAAAGAAGAAACGACACGATTTTATCGTGGTTTGGCAATATGCCTACGTCCACACTCGAAGCAGGGAATCCTTATATTAACTCAATCAATGATACAATCTAATACATTTGATCTATATACAATGAATGACTTCTCAGCCATTTATAGACAGCTCTTCTAATATGAAGAGATGAGAGAAATTGAACGGTCATGTGACCGTTGGGCTTCACATCCCAACATGGTTTATGCCCATTTTTTGTTGCCTAATGGTATCTTATTTGCTAATGAGAAATATCTGGCAGGCTTACTTACAGGATCCTCTGGAGGCTTTCTCTAACCATTTTTCCTATGTTTAACTGCGATCCAGTCTTTATTCACTTCGCCTTTTCCTCCTATATTAGTTCTTGGGTTACTAACATCCGTCTTGTGAGAAACAGTTCGCCATTAGCTCTGATCGTCTTGGGATCCTTCTACATTTTTGTCTATTGATGCATATTTGGTTTTACCAAAGAAATTTTCTTCCCTAATCCATGATGTAGATTTGGCCGTTCTTGGGGGATGTGAGAGGTTCTTCTTTTGTTTGGAGCCTTCCTGCATCTTTTCCCTTGCTTCAGGGATGGATCCTAGCACTGCGAAACTGTTCTTTAGAGGAAGCTAAAATTTGGTAGCATACTTGGTCCTCGCAAAGTATTCCTTCAGAGGTGTTTTCACATAATTTGTTCTTGAGTTATTTCGCAATCATCGCGTTTGCATTTGCAGAGCCATTTTTTCAATTGATTTTTATTATAAATTTTGATAAATATAATAGATTTTCCTATTTAAAAAAGTAATTTTTTGAAGGTACCAAAAGTTCTTAACACAACAAAAAGATGAACTAAAATTTCAATCTCTAACCATCAGCAAACCAAAACCACAAAAAAAATGGGAACCAAGCCCCAAACAACTCACATACATTTTATTAGATTATATATATTTTTTAAAATCTCATCATTAATAGAAATGCTAAAATATTTTTTATAAAAATACCACCAGCATTAATATGTTTAAAATGCACCTAAAAGATATTGACTAATATTAGCTTCCAAACATTTATCTATTCCAAATAGCAATTTAAATATAGATACCTTGAAGTAGATATTAATCAACATGTTTTAAAATGATATTATGTGATTACAATTTTAATATGTGATTTATTTAGTTTTCTTAACTTTTGTAAACATTATTTACCATTACACTACACTCTTAAAGTAATTTTAGAACATACCTCTAATCATTACAAACAATCAAAATTAAAAGAATCTAGCATCTTTTCATTAAAAATATTATCTATATTATAATTTGATAAATATTAATACATTTTTATATTTAGAAAAGAAAATAATAGTTTTTCATACAAATGTTATTAGTATAAATATAATTAAAATGTATACATAAAAGAGATTCAGAAATATTAGTTTTGAAAGACTTATCTATTCTAAATAACAATTTAAATATAAATATCTTGAAATGGAGATAATCAGCATCTTTTAAAATATTGTTTTCAAAATATTTACACAAATATCTTATGATTATTATAATTTTAACATATGATTTTTTTATTTTATTTATTTCTCTGAACACAATTTACATACACCCATAATGTCACTTGAAATTATACTTCTAAACATTATTAGCAATCAAAATTAGAAATATTCTAGCATAAATTTTTAAGATTTTATTGCACTATCGTATATTTTGAAAAGAGTCTAGCATCTCTTCACCAGTAGAGACACGGTAATCACTAATTTCAATTTAGCGCAATCAAACATCAGAAGAACAAAACAAAATGAAATTTATGATTTGAATAAATCACTTATTATTGTAATGACCCTCTAACTCAGCATTCGACCATTTAATCTACGATGTTGTCAAACAGTTGCTGCAGTTAATTTGGGAGCCTACAATTTTTGCGAATTTCTCCGTTGCTCCCAGTAAGAAGCTCGATGTTTCCCATCTTCACCATAGCCATTACAAAATCTTGAAAGAAGACAGACTGATTGACACTGTAAGTAGTAACAAGAGCATCTGCAGATCCGCCATCAAACAGAACCTGATCGGAGTGTAGAAGACCTCTCTGCGTTCTGAGGATGTTGAAGTAGTTGTTATCAAAGGAATTGGGTGTGTCCACGTCCAAAGGAGACAGATTGCGATCGCCACTGCCGCTGCCGCTCGGGCAACTCACCTTGCGAGTATATGCGAATCCGGCATTGATATTGCTTTCATTGTATATGCGATCTCGGAAAATAAAGCATTGCGCTTGACCGATTGTATGTGCGCCTGATCAAAACCACAGAAATTTGGAAACTTAGCTACCATAAATAATTCCTGAAACTTCTTCCGTGAAAGACGAAAGTTATCTCTCGTATTGGTTACCTGAAAGGGCAATCATGTCCCCAGCAGAGAGTCCTTTATCTCTAAATAATGATATGAGATCAGGAAGGTCTGAAAATGGACTTGGAATACTTATATTTGCATCCCTTTTGACGGCAGGACTAAAGTCTCTCCTACCCAAGCTCACACTCCACCACGGACCTCCCAACTACCAATTTTAGAGGCGAAAACAATTTGCAAGTCAAGATCATGCTGATTTATTATATTCCCATATATGTAGCATCAATAATAAAATCATCAAGATCTAGCGGAGAGTAGAAATTAAGGGACAAATTCAATACCTGGAAAACTGATTCGCGAGCAGCTAATGTCAAAATATCAGCACAGGAAACCACTCCACTGCAGACACTCTCTAGTGAAGTCTTTATATTATCAATCACCTCGAAACCTCTGACTGAGTTGGCATTCGGAAATACATTCTTCTCTCCCGTGAAATTTGCGGTGTCATCCAACAGTATCGACCCATCACATCCCTGTAAAAGTTCAGGATCTTTAATATTTGAAAATAAACCCTAAACCAAATAAATAAAAGAAGATTATATACTAGGGTTGAGAAGGTTACGCTAGCGAAACAGTCGTGAAAGTGAAGGCGGAGCAAGGACGCACCCATGCGGCCTTCCCTTGCGAGTGCCTGCTGCACTCCATCAGAGACAACAGTCTCTGCCTGGGGGCATGAAGTGGAATAAAATGATGGACTAAGCTGCCCATAGACAATAACAGTGGAACACAATACGACAACAATACACAGAAGAGTCCCCATTCTTGCTGTTTCACAAAGAAGATGTGGTTATTCTAATTACGAAACAAGAAATTCAATTGCAAGCTGCCTGCATTAGTCTGATTTCAAATACTTTTGGTGTCATAGGAAGAAGTGATTTGTTGTATATATAGTAGTAGAGACTGAGAGAGACGATATGTATCTTCTCTGAAACGACTCTGTCTGACGCGTAAAGAGGAGTGGGAAACAACTGGAGTTCGAGATGATAATTGAAAATGATTCGATCAGATGGTGTTAACAGCTTTGACAGTGACGCTCAACAATAATAGTGATCAAGATGAATGGAGGTAAATTTGTGTGGGAAGCTTAGAATAGGAATTGCAGTGGACCTCGCCGAATGCAACATCTTGTGACCGTTTCTTCCAACAGTGTATAATAAGATATTAAAAAAAGCTGTCGGTGAGTGACGTCCCAAAATCGATGTCGTACTATCTATACGTTTGCTTTGGAAACATCATTGTAAATCAGTAGCTTAGAAAAGTTCGTTTAAATTAATAAATTGGAGTCTGTAAATATTTGATCTCCAATTAAACGAACTGATTAATTTTTACACGATATTCGATGGGCCCTGGACATGTAGTGCAGTTCTTTGTTTAAAGTAGTAACTCATCAACTCCATCTCGCTGTCAGACATACTTCCCATATCTACAGTGGGACCCTACTCTGCCTGCTCTGTAACGGTGGGGCCACACTTCGTGCTGCTTCAAGAAGAATGAGTTATTTCTCGCGTGAGATCTCGTTTAATCGGTAATTTTATTCTATCTTCCTTTCCCGTGCTTAGGCCTCTACTATCAATGGAAGGAATGCAATAAATTTAGATAAAATTGATGAAAATGGCTGTGAAAGTGGTTACTCACCACTCGGACGCAACAACCCTTGGTGAATTATAACATGCATTTGCAGTCGGGGTGGATAGTAAAAGGAAGGGGAAGGGGAAGGTAAATGGATTTTAGTATAAAAAATATAGATTTATATAATTATCATTGCATATTATATTTTTATATATAAACTTATATATTTTTCTAATTTTATGAGACAATAAGATTATGAAAAATGATTGTGGAGTTTGAGATATTTCATAGGCTGGCAATTTCATGCTCTATTTCCCATCTACATAAGGCTATGAGCTGGGTTTGCCTATGAGATTTGCTTAGTCATGGAAGAAGGGTGTTACCACAGTGGGTGGTATTTATTTTCAAAGTCTCGGGTGAGACAATTTCTATTGCAACAAGCATTCCAAATGATGGTGTGTATACATAAAAAGATGAAAGGACACTATAAGGAGGCTATGACAACTTTTCTCAAAAAAGGTAAGAAAGATAAGTATCTGAAAATGGATTTAATGGTTAGAATCTTCAAGAGGCTACACCGAGGGGTGAAAAGGGTTCTAATGTGTTATATCACCCTAGAACGCATGTACAACAAATGAAATCATTTTTTTCTTTCTAGTTATATTCTACTAAAGAAGAGTCTGTGTAAAACACTATTGGGTCTAGAAAACTACCTCTTCACCAAGGTGTAATTGGGTGCATGTTTCTATGCAATCATGATCTCACCCTAACTAGTAGCCCTAAGCCAAAAACTATCAATCTCTCCCTTCTTGCATACCATTCTAATCCTAATCTCCCCTCCTATACTCTTGTGTCTTCTACTAACCCATCCCAAGTGGAATTTGATATCCTCTTATCAGGCTGCCACCTCTACATCAACCATTACGATTGATCTCACCATATAATTTCCCAAAGAGAAAAAAGGAAAAATGATAAGTATTTTTTATCCTACAAATTATAATTCATGTCCTGAGATGATTCTAAGGTGTTAGAGATAGAGTATAGTGAGGAGTCTTCTAGTGTTGACTCTAGTTCCTCTGAGCAACTTAGTTCCCCTAACCTAAATGTCCCTCATCAACCCTCTCCTCTTTCTCCCCTTAGAGAGGAATCCATCGAGTAAGGGGAGGTACCAATTTTCAAACCAAATCAAACACAATGTATCCTCTACATTAAGTCATAAAAAAAAATTAAAGACTTTAATATGGCCTCCAACATCCATATGGAGCTTTTTAAGTGTCAAATGGCTCAAATTCGTTGAGCTTAGCACAAAAAATAGGTACTAGAAAAGGTGGTTTTCTAGGAAAGCCCATAATAGTTGAATAAAGAGATAGATAATAGGATGTAGGTGAAACAATAGCAATATCAAAAAAATTTAAATCCTGGAGGGTTTAGTAGAGGATATTAAAATTACCAAGCAAGATGATAAGTATCGCTAGTGGGAAGTTGAAATGATTAAATAAATAGATTTAGGAGGTCTTCAAAAACAACATTAAGATTTGATGGATATCTATAGGGAGTTGGTCAAGTACATGACCCTCACTATTTAGGTTTTAGAGTGGGAGTTGGAAGGAGAAGAGGGAGAATGAAAAACAAGGGAAGTGTGTATATGGATCCTAGTAGCCTTCTGCATCAATTTAATAAAAATTGAAGTATCTGATTGAATTCCCTAACTCACCAACTTAGGTCAATGTAGCTATGTAAGTTTTGAGTTTGAAACATGTCTCTTTTGAGGAGCAGTGAGATATGGTGTAGAAGAATTCAAAAGTAACAAATTAATCAAATTCCCTTAACAATAGTTAGTTTCTTGGTTGGGCCCTCATTAGTTATCTTTGTATTTTAGTATTTTTAACTATTTTATTCTAAAACCTCTTTGCTTCTTGGTTTTTGTTTAATCTCATTCTAGGTGAGATTTACACCATTTTCCTTTATGGTAGTTTTGTAACAAGGTTGGGCCCTTTCTTATGTTATTCTAAAGAAAACAATAGATTTTTATAATCTGATATAATCCATGTGACATATCCATGTATCCAATCCCCTCTAATAGTTTGATTTGTATAAAATGATATCACATGGCCACAAATAAATTATTACTAAAATAATCAATGCCTAACCCTACAACATGAATTTGACAAGGAAAAAATATAAAAAATGTTGGACCAACAATTGGTGTAAAGCCCTACTAGAGAACCCAATAGAATTTAACCTAAACATGGTACTAAGTTGACAGTTTTTTTTTTTTAAAGTTTACACAACACAAATGCGGAAGCGAGAACAACATAATATTAACATAATGATAAAGTAAACAAGAATAATTAACAATCCCAAGTATTCCATGATATAGAATTACTTTAATTTAACTAATCTATGAAGAACAACCATAAAGAAAACTAACATGAAAATAGATATTGCAACTGACAACATAAGGTACATCTAATATAATAAGATCACATATACAACTGATACACATGATATACATAATGAGTTGTCATCCACTGCACATGTTGTAGGACATGCAATGATGAATAAAAATACATGACATCTCTAAATGGATGCCAACACACACACACACACACACACACACATATATCATGATAATGAACAAGTTTTCAGTGAAGAACAAGAAGATAGAACAACAAGGATCCTCCAAGAATGAATGACAATGCGAGATCTCAATGGTAATGAATCACTACCACCTGACCACGTGGAACCTTGAGGTCCAGCCCACCGTATCGAGGAGATAAACACTAGACCCACACAAGTAGGTATGCAAAGAAAGAAGGAATAATAAAAAGTTATACAAGGTCATCAGATAGGTAAGAACATGAAGATCCCAGCGTTCACTATCACAATAAGGTTCTACGCACTATCAGAGCCACCAAAAACATGTAGGAAACCTAAGATGCATATACAAAAGTACCATCACACATGTCTAACCCTTGATGTATAATGGTAGCCTCTCTAGTACCAGCACCCAAGTGACCATATGTGGCTCAATCATCCTCTCATATAGACAAGGATACTAACTATGCAAGCATCTTCTCACACTCCATCCTAGCATGTACTTGTTATACACTGAATTTGGGCCTCTGATCTCAAGCTCTCTTGGTCTTGATAATCCAGTATAACAAGGGAATCATCTCCAGGTTGTGGGACCTATGCTAACTGAGATGAGACCTCCAGGTTCTAGGCTAGTTCCTCTTGGATAATCACCTTAATTTGTTTCTTAAACAGGAAAGTAAATCTTTTGAGGGAAAGGGATAGAAGGAGTGCTTGAAAGGGAAATGACTGAAAGCAAACTACCTACTTGGTGATGCACCGAAATTGGCATGAAAACATAACACACAGAAGATAAACCCCTGGGTCAACAACTCTGAATTGTAAGTAAAACACAAGTCCCCTGTATAGGCATGCATAAATATTTCATAACCAGGTCATGAGTAAACCAGTTAAAAGGAAAGACTTCTTCACAGTTAACAGCTTTAAACAGTAAAAC
>MU225669.1:1763325-1777312 GCA_018584345.1 Thuja plicata
TATATATATATATCTTTATCTTTACCAAGTCGGCTCTCTTAACCAAATATTCCATAGTCGGCTCTCAATAAAAAATAGATTTAATAAAGAAAATATTAAATGCATAGTCAGAGCTCTTACATAATCAAAATATATATTATCCACAACCACAATCCAACTTATCTTTCCATGATTCCACATTATACTCCCCAAATCGTTGCTATAGTTCAACTGCTTTGTATCTCTGTTTTGTTGTTGTCGCCTGTCTTCAAATCTCTCTAGCTCTCTGTAATCATCACCAAAATAAAATTGATATTAGATGTAGGTCATACATACCCAATATTATCTTCCTCTAATATCTCTTTCCATAACTCATCAATCTTGATCTTCGATACCTAAAATACCTCTGTATTTATACTTCTATACTTAGTCAATTTTAGAACTGAATCATCAAAACTTAACTTCAAATCAATCGATTAAAATGCCAGATATGCTGCCATAAATGAAAGCCAAAAAGTTATAGATATCATAAAAAAGGATCACTTTCTTACCATTTTCAACTAATACTAGTGCTTTCTCACCATTTTCAGAATATCTTGAAAAGAATCTTCCAAGATCTTCACTTGTGTGTTCGATGATTCAATCAATAGCTGACTAACATGAATTAGTAAATTTAGTGCACATGATGAAGTCTCTTCTTTGTTCAACTATGTAGGCATAGATTTTGTCAGTGTTTTTTCTATTTTCTCCATATCTGATAAATGTACTTTAAGAATTTATAGTTAAGGAGTGATCAAACTCTTCAACAAACCAAATCTTGACATGACTCTCCCTTTCTGTATATCCAACACATTCAGTTTATCTAGATTCCTTTTTACTTCTCTATCCATTTCTATTACCATTTGTGAGGACGTCTCACAACTGTCCATCATACTATTCAAGGTTTCCATGTCCTTAGCAATAATGTCTTCAATGTTCAAAACATATCTAATAGGGTTCAAGCAATAAATGAATAGTATCCTACCATGTGCAAAAAATCTCTTTTCTTTTGCTGTAACAGATTTCAGAATGCCCAAGTCCCATGAAATAGACTAGCAAAATTCCACCAGTTTCTTCTCCAAGTATCTCTTCTCTGCCCTTTCTTCTGCTATATTCAGTAGGGTTTCATAGTGACCATCAAATTCATCAAGTTCTAACTTCAAGTTCTCTACATCATCTCTTCTTTGGAAAGTAATAGGTACTGGAAGCAATTTATTCACAGTATCAATTTCTCTAGACATTACCTTAGTTTTCTTGTCACTTTTTTGCTCAGATCTCTCCTTTGATTTAGTGAGTGCGGTGAAGGCTATACTGACCAGCCTATCCCCACCCATGCAATCAACATCAACATCAATAATTTTTTCTTTACCTTCCAGTAAAAAGATAGAAGATGTGTCAATTTTAGTTTTGGCTTCAACTTTTGCTTCTTCATCTTTCTGCTCCATTCCTTTCTATTCTTCCTCTCTATGCTCTTCCTCTTTCTATTCCTCATCTTTCACTATTGTACTATCAATTTTTCCTTCAAATGGATCCTTCTCATGATGAGAAGTATCAAGTGTCATAGGCACACCACAAACATAGAAATCTAGTTGTATATCATCTTCTCTTTTCTCAACACTTGCCTTAGGTAATTTGGAACTCTCTCTCATTCCTAAGCATGTAGGCACTGTAGTCTTAGGAGGTGAAGCCTTCTCAGGAATATTAGTCATTAGTATCTGATCTAATGCTCTCTGATTCTCTTCAGTAACTTCTTCATATTTTCTCACCATAATCTTTACTAACCTTGCCTTTCTCCTCAATAATGGTTTTAGTTCATTGAATATTATATCTCTCTCTCTTGCATATATTAAATCACAGGTAACATGTTATCAATTTCTTGATTTCTGATAGTCTCATATTCAATATGTGCTAACTTTTTTCTTATTTCCAATCTCCCATACAAATCTTTAGGTACACTACCCTCTATCTCTAACTGATTTTTCTTGAAAACAAGTAGGTGATTTATTACAATATCTTCAATCATAAGTTTATAAATTTTCCCATACCTATCATAGTACTTTTTTTTATTTTAAATAGCTTCACTTTCTCAATAACTCTTTTCTCAATCATCTTCAAGTCTGGTTTCCATACTTGTCTGTCACTTTCAACTTTCTTCTCTTCTCTCTTAGTTCTATGTTCTTTAGGTGGTGAGTCTCGTTTGGTGGATCTAATTCTTCTCTGAGGAGAAATATTAACTACCCAACTTGTGATGTCTGCGGTGGGTGGAAACATCAATTACAGTAGAAGGTGGACCATCTATCATCAAAACTTTAGGATGTGGAAGGGTTGCAATAGAAGTGCTTGGTAATCCAGAAGAATGTTCTGCTAACTTATTCTTCACTTCCTTTAAATATTCCTTAGTCAATCCCTCCTTTACACCACATTCATGAATAATTTTATCTGCTTTCCTTTTCCTCATGCCTCTGGTCTATTATTGTCTCACTTTAGCTTATTTTTCTTCAAAATTACCCCATATTTCCTCAGATGTATCTACGTCAGATGCCAGAACATGTTTGATCTACATAGTTAAGAATTCTGAACTCACCTCATATCCCATGGGAAAACACCATTTCTTCCTTGGAACAACTGTCTCAAAACATACACAATCTGTCTCAACCATAAAACATATTGTATCCTTATATTTTTCAACTAAATCATCAAGAATCATGTATCTCTCTTTCATCTACCTCTGAAGAATTTTAATCATACCAAATAGTTCTCCATCAACCCATGTGTTGTTCTTCCTTCTGTAACTCTGTGAAATCTGAATATTAGTAGGTATTCCTTTTCTCCAACCACTAGGGTGCATGCCTGGAAACTTATGCTCAATATGAATGTACATGTGAACTAGCAATTAACCAAATCTGAAGGACTTGGAATTTTCTTTATTTATCAACTTTATATTATCCAAAATTTGTAGTACCAACACTTCACATAGGTTATACTTAGCATTTTCTTTGACCATTCTATAAGACATCATAAAGACTCTAGCAAATACTGAATTAGGTCTACTACTATAGTAGAATTTGTAACCAAGTATCATTGAAATCAATTTCACATCCTATAGATAAATGTCATTCACTATCATAGCTCTCCTATCCCCTTTCGAGTGTGTAAGGGTTTCAACTTGCTTCTTAACATGCTTCTTTGCTACAGGGATAATTCTAGTATTGTCTAGTCTAGTAATCTCATGTATTAGTTGACTCAAAATCTTCACAAGTTTGCCTATCCAAATAAACTGATCATGACTTCTTCTTAATAATATCTTAAACCAATCATCTTTTCTGAATTCATATAAGTCCCAAATTTTCATAATGTTTAACTGACCTAGATGTTTGAACTTATCTCTCATTATGCCATTATTAGTCATGTACTCCATTTAAGTAGAAATATCATCAATGCCCAGTATGTCATACTTGCAATGAATATATGCCCCTAATGTCTTCAACATGCAAAATGCCATTAGGTGTCTAGGAAAATCCTCCTTCAGGATCGTCCTCATAGAAATTAAAAGGATGTTTCTTAAATTTATACCTAGGTCTGTCCACAATATCATATATCATAGGTGCATCCATAGTTTCTATATATGTAAATACATTTTACATGCTGAATTTTGAGTATACGCTTTGATTCATCATGCCAAGCACTCACTGGATAGTTTGAATTTCTCTTCTCTCTAATTTCCTTAGGTCGCTACTCTTCAAATGGTAAGGAAATAGATCACCATTAGGTGCTTTATACAATGTTAAGTATCAAAAACTCACATTACCCAATACTATCCAGTAAGTTATAAATCTCGCGATCACAATATATGCATCATTCGATGTTGGCCTCTTAGATATAAGTTCCATGATGTCGGCCAATATCATAACTAAGCTCGCTAGAGCTCACTCCTCAAAATCAAGGTAGGATTTATTCTGATATCTTCATCAATGCTCCCCCTAAGGCCATGCTCGACCATTCAGGTTGATTCTTCTTTCTTATCATCAGTCAAAGATCCAGTAGCATCTAATGTCTCTCCCTGAACCAATATCACTTGTCTCTTTGATTTTACATGTCTTATCAGTGGTGTTATCTTCTCCTTTCTTGAAACAACTATCAATATCACTCTTTAATTCTTCAATACTTTTACTAGTATCATTGTCATTCTTCTTTGTGTTCATAGGAGGTGGTACTCTACTATTATTTACTCCATTGTACCTACAAAACTTTCTTATATGTCATGGGTTGTTGCATTTGTAACATATATGAGGTCTTCTATCTTGATTTACTTGTAGCTTACAATACTTCACAATGTGTCTAAATTTATTGCATTTATAACATGTAGGCTTCACTATAGGTTCTTCTCTATTGTCTTGTCTATATCTAGATTTATTGGGTTTCCTGCATTCTCCTTTCTTGTGCCCATATGCATTACAGTTAAAACAATAAACAGAAAAAGTTTTAAAAGGGGCATTACTTTTTCCATCTCTTTTCATGTGTCCAAACTTGTTACAACCAAAATATCTACGTTTGAAAGGACTGATATGCTCTTTAGGTTCTTCAAGAATAGGTTTTTTGTACCAATATTTGTACCTTGTTTCTCTTCCTGATTCTTGGAACATTATGCTTAACTAAAGCCAATACCAATCATATCTCCTTTAGGTTTCTATCTGTCTCTTTTTTCATCGATCAAATCACTGCTCATGTGAAGTTTCTCAATGTGTTTCTTTGTCTCAAAAAGTTCACCCTTTATGATCTGATTGTATTTCTCCAATTCTAGATACTTGTTATTGTAATGGTCGGCCTCATTCTTCATTTGTTCCATAAAAACATTTGCATTTTTCGAAGCTTCTTCAATATTTTTTTTAGCATCTTTTTCCAATTGAATCTCTTTAGCCATTGCTTCATTAAGCAACTTCAAAGTGTCATTCTCTTGTTCAAGTTTATTTATCTGATGTGAATTATCATTATTTGAATCTTCCTTTATTTGAATCACAAGGTCTTGTCTTTGATTTCTATAAATTTCAAGCTAGTCTTCCAGTTTCTTGATGTATCCCTCAGCTCTCCTTAATTTGAATCTCAAGTCACCATTTTCTTCTTTTTCTTTATCAAGGTCTTCAATTGCAGCTTCAAGGTTCTCTTGAAAATTATCTGAATCCATTCTGATCTCCCTTAAGTTGTTAGGATTTCTCTCCAAGGGCCAAAATCTTTGATACCAATTGTTAGGATTAAGTAATACTGAGAGGGGGGTGAATCAATATTACAACACTTAACATAAACTTTAAACCAATTCCACCTAAACCATAAGCATATTGTAATAAAAAGAAAATAATAAAATAGCATATAAATCATAACAACATTATTTGTTTTCAAGAAAACCCTGGCCAAGGGAAAATCCTGGTGGGGATGGTACCGACAAGCACACACTAAAGTATAATGTCCCTATTAGAAGACCTAGCCCAGTTAGGAGCTGAATATTACATAGTACAATTCCTTGTTAGAGGAATACAACCCTGTTAAAGGTATACAACACCTTGTTAGGAGATAAATGAGCTTACAGATACTACAATAATACTTATGTTATAAAGTGTTCTCAGTAATGAACAAAACAAGCATATTCAATGCTTAGATAGTTCCAGTCATAGTTCTTCAATGAGCTCTGTCATCCTATGCTTTTCTATTCGAATTACACAACCATCACTCTTATATTTCATATCTTCTCTCTACAAAAAGTATTCATATATATATATATATATATATATATATATATATATATATATATATATATACCAAGTAGACTCTCTTAACCAAATATTACATAGTCGGCTCTCAATACAAAATAGATTTAATAAATCAAATATTAATTACATAGTCGGTGCTCTTACATAATCAAATTATAGATTATCCACAACCATAATCCAACTTAGCTTGCTAGGAGTCCATGTCATACTCCCCAAATCATCGCTACATTTCAACTGGTTTGTATCTTTGTTCTGCTGATGTCGCATTTCTTCAAATCTCTCTAACTCTCTATAATCATCACCAAAATAAAATTGATCTTAGATGTAGGTCATACATATCCCATAGTATCTATCTCTAAGATTTCTCTCCATTACTCACTGATCTCAATCTTCTATACCTAAAATAGCTCTGTATTTTTGCTTTTGTACTTAGTTGATTTTAGAATTGAATCATCAAAACTTAACTTCAAATCAATTGATCAATATGCCAGATATGTTGCCATAAATGTAAAAAAAAAAGTGATTCATATCATAAAAAAGGATCATGGTTATCCATGTTAGAGTGATAAAAACATGAACTGACTCCAACAAGAACTGAATTCATCTTGCAAAGTTATCCATGTTATCCATGTTAGAGTGATAAAAACATGTTAGCTGATTTGGATCAACATTTTCTATAATGTATAAGGGTCTTGTTGGAAATTGAACATGTTGCAACAAGAATTGAATTCATGCTGCAAAGAATTTTGCCTTACATTAATAGAAAAAAACATGTTAAATGAACTGAATTCATCTGATGCCTTGATTGTGATACATCTGCTGGAAGTACATCTCCCCAGGAGGAAGTACAATTGCAATAGTTGCAACACCTCCCCTAGATACAAATGTGACAAAAGTGAGGGTCAAGGATTATGCGGTTACAGAGGTTCCTTTGGTGAGGAGTGATAAGTAGGGTGAATTGGACCTGCTGAAAGAAGCTACCTGAGCAATTAAGGCCCGGTATGACAAACAGGTGCAAAAGCTAAAGGAGGAAAGAGAGAAGAATGAAAATCTCCTCAAGATTCTTGCGGAACTAACATAGCCACTTGTTGAGATTCATCCATAAGCCTCCACCTCTGGAACACCACTCCCACAGGGTGACATGGATGCTCTAATGGCCATGAAAAAGGTGCAGGCTGTAGATGGGTTGATCGTGGAACAAGCCAAGGCCGTAAGAAAATTCCTGGTGGCTACACTCCCAGACCTTTATCAGGTTAGCAATCTTGTGGGCCAGGTGAATTGCGTCATGGTCTTATGGGAGAAAGACATAGAGAAGTATGAAGAGTGGAGCTAAGAATTGGAAGAAATAATAAAATTTGGAGAAGAAGCTATTATAGAGGTAGAAATTTTGGGAGAAGAGCCCTTTGGGTTCCTCCGGGCCCAACACTCCAGACTTGGCCTCAAAATTGAGGTAAGAAAGCAACTGGTAGAGGCCCTGAAAAAGAGAATCTTGAGATTCCAAAATTCTTTAGATTTATACATCGAATTTGTATCAAGGGTTTCACAAGTTGATCCCTTCACTACTGAGACTTGTGCCCTAAAATATTTTGTGATGAGAAAAATTGATGAGCTAATGGAATCCCGGTACCAGTCCGCTGGAGATTTTGATGAACGAAAATTGTCAAGACTATCTAAAATGATGCTTCAGGCCCATGATTCAGTAAAAGTAGCTATAGAATTATGGGACAGGGCCGAAGATATTACAGAACAATTTGGAGTCATCACCGAATTGTGGGACAATGTCAAAGACATAGATGAGGATGGCATTGGCTAGATTTTGGAGGCCTTCAAGAAAAACAAGGAACTGTAGATTTCTCTGGACTTTGGAGATTTTCACCACTAGGGTCTAGTTTTGTAAATTCATTATTCATTGAGTGTAATCTCCCAGACTCTAGAATTCTAGGTCCAAAGTTTTGTATTCATTCACAGTGATCCACGTCTAGGTTCCCGGAGCTAACCGATCATTGTCAAGCAGTTAATAAGGGGTCAATAGGTAGTTGATCCTGATAAGGCATGTCAGACGGAGGGATGGCTTTGATGGGTGACTCTCCTGAGGCACCGCTCCTACATTGACTTCCTGATGTGCATCAAAGACAGTGAGCCACAATCTGCATTTATGAGGCATGTTTCCATGAATACTGGGAAGATTAGATTTCTTCTATAAATACTCCGACACTCTTCTCTATGCTGATTCTTCTAGCTTTCTCTTCTTTCCTTCTACCTCTATCTTGTTAGACCTCTATCCTTTTCAAGGTGATTGTAAGTGGTGTAGGTAGTACTGGCCACATTATAATGTATTCTATGTATTGAGTGTATAGTTAGATTACGTCAGTTTTAGGTCAAAACATGTGTATAAATAAGAAGACCGACCTCATAACAAGGGTTGGAAAAATTGATGATTTTGCAGTCCAGCAAGTAATAGGAGATAGCTTTTGTTTTTCAGTTGTTTCAGGAGCTTAATTCTTAGTAGTTCTTGATATTTTAGAATGCTCTCTTGGAGCCATGACTGTATACACCAGTGATGTTGGAATGCTTTAAGTTAACGAAGAAGGAGGAACACCTTATGCCTTCTTGTTATGTATTGTTCAGATTTTGGAGTTTACGAACATATTTTGTTTAGTATGTGTTCTTATTTTCTTTGCTCCTATGTTCTAGTATAGATGGATGATTTTTATCTCCCCTTGCTAATGACTACATGTGAATCACAGGTTCTTTGTGTATTTAGTATTTAGAGTAGTTTTCTCACATTGGAGCTTAGTTTGATGTTTGAATGTTTATTGCACAACTATAGATAGAAATGCTTATCTAACCCTGATCGATTTTTTGAATTTTATTGATAATCCAAATGCTTTCCAGAAACCCTATCCCACTTTGAAATTCCCGAAGAAGATGATTAAAAACCAGCTATCCCATCACACAACAATCACCTATCCAACTTAGCTCCCCCGCACCATCGAGACCCAACTACCAGGTGCTTGGAGGCCCAGAGAATTCATTCTCTAGATAAACTCTTCAGGTGGAGTTGGACAGTATACTAATACCCAGTGAAAAATTACCTCAGTTGGAGGAGTCAGTCACAAAGTCCCATTAACAGAAACTAGTGCTGGAAGGAGTGCATGAGGTGGTCTTCCTCAGAAGATTTTGATTTTATACCGCCTAAGGGTTCCTTAAGCAGTAGTTTTCAGGAACCATAATTTCCATGGAGTAGGGTCATCTTTGCCCTTAAGTTTTGATAGGATCATTCAATCAGGTCTGAATCCTAGAGAGTTTGTAGAATTTGGACCTCCTGTCTGAAAGAGTAGGACCCAAAAAACCAAGCAACCAGCCAACTTTATCTGGGGATTCGCTACACACCAGAATAACCAATTTCCTTAGATAATCCAGGGGACTAATGTTCAACCCAGCCAACATCAAACAACCCCAATGGAAAATTAATTTGGTAACATGAGGTCTCCAATGGGGCAGTTCCCCAACGCTACCAACAATCTTCCTCCGCATCCGAAGAATATTTTTCCCAAGTATGAGCATCTATGCCCATGAACCACAAAAGAACATCTCTAGGCCCATAAGGATTCCATGAACTGACAATGGATACAACATCAGGATGTTGTAACCTTGATGTTCCCTCTGTCCTTAGGACAAAATGAGTTAAACTAGTACCTCAACTTGTCGGTCAACTCCATCAATAGTTGGCAGGATATTGAAGACACATTCCTAGTAGCCTTTCACGTTCACATGGACCCAGCGTGGTCACACAGCTAGAATATCTCTATCAGGAAGGAATCAAACGAACCCCCTGCCACCTTCAACCATCGGTTCTAATGTGCCTTGAAGTGATGCATAGGCCCCTTCATCGCATCCATTGACATAACAATCTAGACATACCTAAATGCTCTGGACCCCATTGTTGCCACTCTCCTTTGGAGAATCACCACCGCCAATGACCGGAATACTGTGTCGAAGGTTTACAACCTAGCCCTAGAGTTGTCCCATGGTTTGAGAAAAGCTCCCAATGGGATTGGACAGAGCCTACCCTTCAACATGATACCTGACAGAACTCCTTATGCCAGAGGATACAACCTGAATCCGACAATGGGCACTCCAACGATGGCCATGGGTCCACTGCCGATAGACCAGCAAGCCCGGTACATGTATCCATCTCAAGCCCACACAATACTAGGTCTGGAATATGTTCCCTAGAACCAGCCATAGAAGATGCAACAACCCTTGACACAACCCTCTAGAGTACCTTTCTTCCAGTCATCCGTGACTAGAGGATTGTCGTCCTTAACTCTAGGAGCTCCTGCCGCTTTCCCTGGGAACCCACAAAAACAACCATCACACTATGACACAGATACCCAGCTATCCACCAAGGTCAAATCCCTCTAGCAATTGGTCTCCTCTTTGATGATGGACATGAGACAGCTGATGGTGGGGCCTTATGCACCTCACAATTCTATTTCCCAGAGAGCAAATATTTTCTCTAGACAATGAAACACCAACTCTAGAGGTTGGAACTACAACAACTGGCCTCAGCCCAATCAATAACAATGGAACAACACAAATACTAGAGGTCCTCCTTCAATCCAAAATACCACTCAGGGTGGTGCTGGACCCAGTCATTCTACATAGCTTGCATAATTCCACCCCCTGACTACATGGTGTAGATTGCATGATACCAACTCTCATTTTGAGGTGAACTGTGCCATAGTGGAGAAGATCATTATGATCTACTAGTTGGATAGACAACAACCAATCAATCCTACTCCCTCAAAACCATCCACATTAGATCCACCTCACACTGCCTTCACATGTGAGACCATATTCTTCAGGATAGATGAAGAAGATGAAGAAGATCCTGAATTGTAGGGGTTCTTCAATGAATCCATCCTGGCCTTTTGAGGCCAATGCCTTCACCAGCCTACAAAATCCCTATAATACTCAGAGTCAGGCTGGCAAAGGGCTAGCTTACACTCTAATGCCTCCCAAGAATACCCCCCAGGACAACACAAATGATCACTCCTTCCCTCTGAAAGGACCTGGCTCTAACCAGGCCATGGATCCGACCGGGGGAAGTCAACTTTACCTTGGGGGATGGTTTGATATCACTAAGGTGCTAGAGAATACCACCACCTCCATGACCTTGATAGAGGTCTTGCTAAACTATCTCGAGAAGAAGAAATCCATTATGAAGCTCTTGGGGAACCCAGAAGCCGTCAGTCGTCAACCAAATACGGTCACATTTGACGATGCCAACTTGGTCATCTTCCGAGGAAACCCTGAGGATCCTCCCTTCCTACTTGGCTTGAACATTCAGGGGAAGAACCTATATACAACTTCATGGTAGATTCTGGTGCTTCAGGAAATGTCATGCTTCTATCCATATGTTAGAAACTCAAACTCACTCCCACTCCATCCAAAGGCGCAGTATTCCAATTGGACAAAACTACTGTGAAAATGGTTGGTGAGTTAAAACATGTCTAGATTCAGCTCATCCAAGACCCCCAGATATCAAGCACAATAGACATCCAAGTGGTGGACATCCCCGAAACCTACAGGATGTTATTAAGATGAAATTGGTCTAAGGCCCTTAACGAGTATTTCTCTACAAACTTCTCCCACTTATGGCTCCCCTGGAAGGGGAAATCAAATCAAATCTGGGTGGAGAGTGAACCCAGAATGAAGTAGGCCCTCACCAAAGTCAGGAGGGTAAATGAGGTCCTTTTCTTTGAATCCTCCCTCAGGGTTTACCAAACACGATAAATCCTAACCTTTGATTTCATCCCTAGGGAGGACCTCGTAGTCTTTTTGAGAATCTAGGACCTGGACAAAAAACTGAAGGATGAGGTAGACTCACAAGGTAATATGACAACTCCAGCCACTCTCTTATCCCACACTTGGTGCGGGGTACATTACTAGAAACACTATGAACTAGAGTGTGGGCCTTGCATTTCCATTTCTACCTGCCACATCAACGCCCTTCAAGAGAAAGAACATAAATTTGGTTCACCTGGACTAAGTAATCCATCTAGCAGTACGCCTAAGGTTTTTCCCATCCAGAAATATGAATCAGAGGATTCTCCAGAGGAAAACCTCATCCACGCACCATTAGAGTAGGAGGAATCACCTCCCAACCTTCCCAAAATAAATCCAAACGCTACTCTGCCTTCCAGCCCAAGAAAATGAACAATGACTTGTGGATCCTAAAGTTTGATGGGTCCTGGTCTAGACAAGGATGTAGGGCCAGAGTGGAACTGATCAACCCATGAGGGAAATCCTTGCTTGCATCCTATAGTTTGTAGTTTAACTGCACCAATAATGTCATGGAGTATGAGGCCTTGGTCCTCGAATTCCTGTTCACATTGAGAAAAGGGTTCACCCACCTTCAAGCAATGGGTGATTTAGAGCTGATAGTAAAACAGGTTTGGATTCAATACACGTTTCATGAAAAAATTCTGGCCGGATACCACAACCAGGAATGGAGCCTAATTGAAGAATTTTATGCTTTTGGCATCAAGCTTATTCCCCAGAAATGTAACTATGTTCTGGATGCCCTTGCTGTGTCGGCCAGCACCCTCGAGCCAATGGTGGGTTCCTGGCTCTTGAAGTTTTCTATTGAAATGGTCCCCACCCCATCCATCCCAAATAATATCACCCACTTTCAGGTTTATGAGGATGACCAACATATTCTAGCCTTCATGGCCAATGTTGGCATTTTCGAGGATCAGATAGTGGAAGAAAAATATCATGACAATACCAGACGGGGTGAAGAGGATGAAGGGATCATCGACCTACCCACCAACACCATCCCAAAGGGGATGCTATCTCTAGAATGCATCTTTGATTTAGACCCCCGGGGCTGAGATAAGATGTCATCATCCTCTAAGGGAGGAAAATTTGAAAAGGTTAACATCAGCAAGGCTGATGAAGAAATAATTGTTCATATTGGCACCTCCTACTCCCTGGAGGAGAAGGAGAAGATTCTTGTGGTTCTCTAAGAATACATTGACGTCATTTCCTTGGGGCATGAGGATCTTAAAACCTATGACACATCCATCATGAATCATACCATTCCACTGAAACCAGATGTCAAACCCTTCCGGAAAAAGTAGAGGCCGATAAACCCATTGATCGAACATCTAATTCATCAGGAGATTAAAAAACTACTGGGTAAAAGAACAATAATCTGTCACCCTTTTACAAAGGAAAAGGACGATAACAAAAAAATTGTAAAACTTCAAGGGCATAAAATTCACATTTCTGTTGAGAATTTGAAGATGATGTAAACTAATGAAATGTGTCAAATAGGCTAAATTATATGCCTATAATTTTTTTTTAAAAAATTGAACCAAAATTAATATGTTTTTTGAATTTTTAAGGTCTATTTTTCATTTTGTGAAAATTACTGTAAATCAGAGAGTTTACTTCCCACCAAATCATTATAAGTAAAACATTAGTTTTTTCTCCAATTTCAGAATATGTTTTAGATGACATGTATAGCTAGTGCCCAAAAAAAGAAAGAAGTGTTTTTGGTCTATACTTTTCCCGTTATAAGTATTCAAAGTTGAACTTAGTTGAAATCAACCATTTTTGTCTCCTGCCATTTTTCCCCTATCAAAACTATACCAAAAACCAAATAAATTACATATTATTGAAGAGGACTCTCCTCTCTAGTGTTATCTATGATTTTAAATTTTTTTTGAATTGATTTACTATTTTTTTACATTTTCTGAATCAACGACTTCCAAAAGCTTCAATAACCTACATGCATCTCTTAACAAATTTGTTCAATGTAATGTAGTCAAAATAATATAAAAAGTATATGTCAAGAATCGTAGTTCCGAGATCTACAAAAGGGTACTTTTAGTTTTTTGACATTGTTAAGTTTCAATAGAGAAAAAACCAGCAGAAGTGAGCACTTGCTGATTTGGTGTGTTTTTGGAAGTTTGGTTGCCAAGATGGCATGCCACATAGGATGACTCGGCCGAGTATAACTCGGCCGAGTCATACTCGGCAGAGTTATACTCGGCCGAGTCTAAGCAAGTGGTCGGCCACCCGCGAGCGGTCGCTTGGGCGACCGACCCTTTCATTTTCAAAGGTATATATAAAAGTTCTTTTTAAAAAAACTAAATATCAATTGCAAATTTAAATACAAGTTTCATAGTATA
>MU225669.1:1793576-1804807 GCA_018584345.1 Thuja plicata
GATGGAGAACCAATTCTTGTAAGATATTAAGGTCGTAATATCCATGATCCCAAACCTATAAGATTTATAATTGCATGAGAGGAGATACATATTACATAATTCTATGACCATGAGTAAAGGGCCACACTGACATTTAGATATTCCTAAAAAATCTCAGTGGGCACACTTACATTATTAACCAATATTATATAATTCATTAACTAGCTATCTAAGTTAAAAATGTTATAAATTTTTTCAATTTTTTTTTAATAAGGTTAATTTTTTATTTTGTTTAATTTTATATAGAAAATCATAACGAAGTCATAAAAAAGAAAAATTTCATTAGTTTATCAAAATATGTCCAACGTATCTACATGAAATTCCAAAAAAGTTTCACTATCTACAATAGCCCTCTGTTAATCATATTTATGCATATGGTCCCAACAAAGTACCGCACAAACTACACAAATAAGGCATTGCAGAAACATGATTTCTTCTTTCGCCATTGAAGCAATCTCAGCAGCACTAGCTGCCTCTCGAGCCTTGCACAAGTTGCACTCATTTCCTACATCAGGTATAGACGTAGATGGGGTAGATGTAAATGTCATTTCATAAACCCACCAAAAGTATTGGCATCTACTGTTTCCCTGCAATACCAACTCTACACCAGTTCTTCCTAAAATGATTACTTGTCACATTACTTTTAAACATACAATATAATTCCATATCCAGACCTTTTTTTCTATTTGGGAAACCCCAAAATGGATGCCCAGGATTACTTATTGTGCGTGACATCTTCAACACACAAGGGCCAACACCACATTGACACATAGGCACATTGACCAAAGCCATCGATGCTATATCGATAAATATTGCACTGTCATTCCAACATATCATTTTGTTTAGTTGATTATTTTGTTCATTCATACTAATTATAATTGCAATAAAAAGAAACATTTGTATTTGATGATATAATGAATCTGAACAACATGTAAATGCAATGTCCTAACTGCACTTGATGGAAACCATATGTATAGTTGTGATTGGGAATTTTAGTCCTTACCACACATTGAAATGCATGTAAAGGAATCTACAGTTGGGGTCATATCAAATTGTGATATTGCTATCAAGATTCAAGTGTATAGTTTGACATTCACAAATTGCCTCGTGTCAGCTGCAATTAACAAACTAATCTCATGAAAATTGTTGATGTTTTGACAATTCCTCTCATTACTTCTTCTCCGATTGAAACAATTGGGACTACCCGGGAAAGAAAAGTAGGCTCTAATATACCCTTTTCCATGTTCACTACATGCGCGGAAAATTTCTTCTTTTCTATTTCCATTCCTCATCATGCTTCATCCTTGTTATATTCGTGGCTGAAATATTGATATTTAGAGTCTACTCACTTTCCCAGCTACTCCCAATCGTATGAATTGGAGTTGAACCATGTGTCACCTACACTCTTGCAAGTCATTGTTGATGCATCAACAATTTTTACGACATGATAAGCAATTTGTGCATGTCAAATTCATGGATGAAAGATGGGTCAATGAGTTTGACTCAAAAAAATATACACTTGAATCCAGATAGCAGTCAAAATATTTTGTCAAAATGCTTCAAAGAAATGTGACCTCATGGAAGTCATGATTGCAGCCCTGATATGTACAAACAAATCTTGTAAAAGGTTAGAGAATTTAAACTAATGCAATCGACAGATCTAAAACAATTGCCAACATTCTCTCTGGGATACATAAAGGCTTTGGAAAAGATGTCTACATCCATGAAGACACATATGTAGGTCATGAAGGTGCAGGCAATGCATGTTCATTGTTTAAAAAAATGCCTCAAAGAAAAATGTTCTCATTGAAGTCACATGGCACGCATTTGACAAGATACTTCAAAAGGGTTGCTAACATCCACTCCATGTGTGTCGACTGTGAGCTTTGGAATGGGTTGTAGAATTTCATCAAAGGATAGATAATGCTCTATTAAATATGTTTGTTAAATGTGGAAGCCAAGACACAGTATGCGTACCCATGTTGACTACCTTGAAGATACTTGATGCATTCAAAATTTGAGTGATTGTGTGAAAATGTTTTCTTGGTTCCTGTACATAAATACAAATGTTCGAGCAGAGACAAGGCAAGTAGGTTGTATGACAGAGATTCCTCGAATGGATGTAGTCTTAGAGGAACGTGAATATGCAGGTCACGCTCGAGAAATATTTGTTCAAATCCCTTAACAATATGTGGTAGTATGGAATGTTATGATTACATGATTTGCAACATTAAGAGTGCTTTAAAAACCTTCAATTGTGGAATTATAAACAAAGCCCTTAAATTGTTTGACAAAATGTTTCGCAACAAAGTGATTTTCAATAATGCAAATAATTACAATATTTGCATAGAATGATTTTGACAAAAGGGATTTAAAAAAATTTGAACAAAATAAATTCAGAAACCCTTTCCATTTCCTTGTCATCTGCACACAAGTTGTGATAGGTTGTGATTATGTCTTAAAGCAAAAATGACTGATGTTCTTGCTAGAACAGAATTGGTATATGTCCTATAAAATGTTGTGTAGGGGTTTGATAGATCAACATGTGCATCATTTGGTGAAATGAAGATCTAATACAGGGTACTCCTAAGATTTTTAAATAAAACATTATAGTGTATTATGGACGTAAGTAGATTGGTAAGGTTTTGGTTTACTCAATAACTCAGAAAAGGAGCAAAAACCAGTATTATATAGCAGATATTATATGGGTTCATGCAGTCATGACTTTTTTATTCTTCAGATGTCACGTGCCACCAAATTATGGTATGAAGCTAAAGTAATTGGCCATATATGGAAATAAGATGAAATTTTTGTTTATTTGATAAACTATAGTTTTCTGTAGCACTAGGTTTAAGAAAGTAAATCCATGTTTTAATTGGAATGGAGACAAGTTTCCCTTACTCCCTGAGGAAAAGAATTAAAGATTATCAACTCAATATCTAAGTAATTCCCCTTTGTAGGATATGAAAAAACATCCCTATATCATCTCTTGGCCAATAGGAGACATTTAGGCATTTCTAATTTTGAGGAAGGCAATGACCCCTCCCCAATAGCCAATACTCATATGGAGCATAATAAGTGATTTATTATTCATTTATTTTAAACCTAAATGTTTCAACAAATCTTAACTCCCTCTTCACAAAAATAACTTGATATCAACTTTATATTGTTATTGGTGAAAATAATGACCAAATGTTATTTCCATTCTACATACACCATCACTTAGCCAAGTAGAGTTACTCATAAATCCCACCTGAAACTCATACCCCAAACTCAAAAAGGGAAACAAAACCTTAAGACTCGATATTAAATAAACCAAATTATTTTAAAAAAGACAATGAGCGTGTATCGTGTATAAAACCAAAGCCTTAGTTTCTAATCCCTTGACTTCATGACAAAATAACATGCCTTCCTGTTCCTAAAATACCTAACCTTGTACTAGTTTAGATGCATGATCTACCAAGAGCAGATCTTTTCAAGTTTAAAATTGGAATGCCTTTACCAATACTATTATATTTGTAATTATTACATAGACTATTAGATAGAATTTGCAGAAAACCTGATGAATATAATTGTCATTACTGAGAATATCATATATAAGAGGGAAAATTGATTATGTGAGGATATGTTGGGCATTAAATATATAAAACATTAAAAACAAATCAAAACCTGTGTATACATCTTCATACAAGTGTTTCATACAAGTGGATAAAGAGGAAATTGTGTGTTTCACACAATGGGGGAAAGACTCCTTTTATGCTACCAACTTCCTCTTTGACATATGTCACAACATTTGCAAACAATTGGTTATACAAAGGACGCCAATTTACTTGATGAACCACAAATATTTCCATTTTACATGACATCTTGTATGATTTTCTTTAGTTTATCAAGCTTGAAAAGGAGAGTAACAAATACATGGGAAATCTGACTGTCCAATACCTTAAACTCGTGAAGAGTGCCTTGTCATGTCTCCCAATAGGAATGAAGATTTCCTTGTCAACCATTCTTGCATTATGTTCCTATACCTTAGGTGTGGCTTAAAAATGATTGAATGTCTATTCTGCGTGATGAAGAATGTGTCAAGAAATGCTCATCAACTTCATCTTATAGTTTTTGAAGGGTCATTTGAGAATACTTCAAGGAATCCATGGAAACCTTAAGCTCATAAGTGAGCTTGTCTACTTCATATTCTCTTCTCCTTAATTCATCAAAATAAATATCATTGAGTTGGAGGAAATGATCTCTATTAGTGAGTAGGTTTTGAAAATATGACTTCATCACCATCATAGATTCTCTAAGCACCTACAAATCTTCAAGTGATATCTCGCCTTCTTTCAATTTCCACAAATATTATTAAAATTTTCAATGGGTATCATCATTGTAAGTGAGAGATGCAAAAATCATGTCTTCATTTATTCTCAAATGTCCTTCCAAAGTATGTGACTTATGAAGCAAAATTTTTGATTTTTATGTAGCTTCATCCACAACATTTCTTCCAACACACTTGTGCTCAATCAAATGATTATCAAAATGATTGTGAATAGGTTTTTTTAACCTAATGTTCCTCTCCATCTGTTATTGTAAAACTAGACCATGGAAATCAATATTGCAAACCTCAACCATTTGTTTATCAACCGACACTTGGCTGTCCTCTATGTATTTCTCATGTGATGACAAGGGATTGCTGGTTGAATTTTGCAAATTAGAATTACGTTTCATTGGAATATCTTTGTCATCTCTTATTTTTCCTTAAATAAGTTCTAGTCTATGATGCTAAAATTCACATGTTTCCATAATTTTCCTTGAATCGATCCACACTTGCATCTCCATTATGTTATTTATCTCCAACCAATTCCTGGGTGAAGTATCCATGACAAATTGAACATTATCATTTTGTAGGACCTTATTGTTAGGACAACTCTTAGTCTCTACAATAAACTCTCCAAGACAATATGCCTCATCAAATGCAATTGAATTACTTTATGATATCCTAGAATTATAATAAGTGTAATAACATTATGATCAAAATTCATCTCTTCATTACTCTCATCAATATTGATTTCTAACCCGCCCACAAAAACTTGAGCACCCATTATCTGAAGTAATGATTGATTCATTTTCATTGAAGAAGACTCTGCCATTCTGCCAAAATAGAATTATGCTAGTTCTATCTTCTATTTTTTTGTCCAACCATCCTTGGCCAACATAGTGAGACTATATTCTATTATCTCATCAATGCACTTATTTGTAATAGATGAAACACATGATGATTCATTTTCATGCTCATTGGAATAAAAAATAATTTCTTCAAATGTATTACTTTTCAAACTTCTTTAAATGAGGGTTTAAGTATATTGGTAGCCTTTTGATCTTTTGACATCTTTTTCATTTTACTAGTGCATAAGTGATTAAGCTTCGAAGACCCATTGCAAGAAAAAACATAATTTTTTCCTTCGTAATTTGTTCTTGCTTCCATCATGATTTCTTATATTGGAAGAACCTTTTTATGATTTCTTCTTAACACCAAATAGAGACTTTACCCATTCAAGATGCTTATGCACTTCCTTATGCAATTACTTTAAATTCCCTTCATAATTTTTCCAACTCTCAGTATAGGTTTGACAACTTTGCTTCAATTCTACAACCCTTTCTAGTATTTTCTCCTCAAAAGTCTTCATATTTTTAAATAGAATAAACCAACACATTATTGCAACCTTTTAGAACCAATTCTAAAATTTATAGCCTCTTAGGTTGACAAGATGCATAAATATAATATCTTTTTTCCCTACCACAAGCTCTCATAGGAAATACTCAACTCGACATGTAATAAATGTCTATATCATTCAAGGCTCCAAAATGGCATGCAAACATATAGATACTCTGAAAATATAGCATACACCCAAAGGAAGCAAAATGTGTGACCCTGGGTCTTCTAAAAACTTAAATGAAAGAGTATCAAACTCACATGCAACTGATAAACCCCAACAAGCTAGTAGGAAAACTAGCTCGGATACCACTATAATGACTACCCCTAATTTTTTGCTTTTGAAATAACTGAAACACGATATAACTAATGCTAGATGTTAGCTTCAAATTACATGAATGCACAATAAACTTGCATATGAAAATTCTCTCATGGACAAACTAATTAAATGAGTGGGGGTTATATGTAGCAACTCAATTGGTATAATAATATGAATTTAACACGAGATTAAAACTATCTAGATATGCGAAGGTTTGTCACCATCACTAATTAACTAGTACAATAATATGCATGAGAAAATGAGTATGCAAATATCTAAATGTGCAGGGGTTTGTCACCATCACTGCTTAGAAAATTACTTGTAATATGAAATAAGTGTGGCAATACAATAAATAATCTAAACTTAAGATACTTCGATGGTGAAAACTAATTACAAACATTAAACTCACATACCTAGTTATTCATAATGGTAAATAATGGAAAAGAAAAAAAAACCAATAGATGAGGGTTTCCAAACCCTAGCCACCTACACCAAACAAATCCAAGTTGGACGACCAAAATATTTGAGAGAAGAAGGGAGTAAATGTGCCAAAAATCTAGTAAAAAACTTTTGCAAACTCAAATCACACCCTCCAGGAGAACATACAAGAATTGGAATAAATTGTAAGTACTTTGTTTGATATTGAGAATGTTGAAATTCATGGACTTGAGACTGGCTTTGGTGTTTGGGAAAAGTTGAAGGTAATCTACACTGGAGATAGACATGTGCAAAAAGATAGGGTATATAGCTTGAAGGGAAAATATGAAGACAAGAAAATGGTGGAAGGTGATAACATTACTCAATATGGATAAAGTATAAAGGAAGTGGTTGGTGCTATCAAAGTTGTCAGTTGTAAAATTGAAGAAAGTGATATGGTAATTAAAATTTTGAAAACCTTGCTATATTCTTATGCCATTAGAGCATCTTCTATACAAGAATTGAGAAGATTTCACACTATTTCTGTTCATGTGCTAAATTGTAAGCTCACTACTTTTGAATTAAGTAAGTATGATAATAGTATGCCTAAAGTTGAAGAAGATTTTAAGGCCTCTTTTTCATTATCATTAGAGAAGAAGGGAATAATAAATAATTCATGAAATGTATTCTAGGGGACATGAATCTATCTTGGATGAAGAAAATAAGGAAGAAGAACTTGAAGCATTACTTGTAAGAAGACTACCTAGAGGTATTGTTAAATATAAAGGAAGATTACCTTTGTAATTTTTTTCATGTAAAAAGATAGGACATTTTTCTGCCAAGTGTCCTAATGGTGAAAAAAATGATAATATTAGAAAATTCAAAGGAAAAGGAAAGAAGCAATGTTATGTTGTTGTAGATGAAAGTGTGACTCATGAGGAGTCTGAAGATAATGAATCTAAGAGGAGATAGTATTTGTTACAGTGAAAGAGGATGTTGCAGAAGGTGAAATGGTCTTAGTTTCTCACATGGATAAATCCAATGAGTGGGTCATTGATAGTGGTTACTCCCATCATATGACTGGTGAAAAAGTAAGGTCATTAAGATTGAAGAATTTGATGGTGGTATTGTAAGGTTTGGTAACAGTACACCCTATCTAGTTAAAGGGAAAGGTACAATTTCTTTGAATGGTAAGAGTAATGTTGATGATGTCTATTTTTTACAAGGTCTAACACATAGTTTGTTGGTTTTCGGCCAGTTGAATGACAAAAGGTTATAGACTTGATTTTAAAGGAAGAATGTGCACGATACTTGGGGAATCAGGTGATTTGATTAGAACTGGTAGGTAGAGTAGAGGAAATTTATTCCATCTAAATACTAGTGTAAATAGTTGTTTGGTTGCTCGAGTTGAGGATATTTTGTTGTGGCATAGAAGACTTTTTCATGTGTACTTTGATATTTTGGTCAAAGTTAGTAAGATGAATACAGTTAGAGGTTTGTCACAATTAGTTAAACTGGGAAACATTATGTGTACAAAATGTCAGTTGGGTAAGTTAACTAGTTCTACTTTTAGTAGAAATTCTTTTTCATCAGAGAATATACTAGATTTACTGCACACTAATTTGTGTGGTCCTACGAGGGCTAAAAGCTATCATGGTAATAGATATTGCATATTGTCTACTAATGATTACTCATGGATGATGTTGGTGGAATTCTTGAATGATAAGTCTGACGATTTCTATAGTTTCAAAGATTTTAAAGCACTTGTTGAGAATGAAATAGGTAAAAGATTGAAGTGCTTAAGGTTGACACAGAAGGATAATTCACTTCAGTAGAGTTTATCAAACACTATGAAGAAAATGGAATCATGAGGCAGATTTTAGCACCTAGAAGACCCCAACAAAATAGACTGGTTGAAAGGAGGAACACAACCATAGATTCTTCTAATAATATGTTGATTCAAAATGATGCACCAAGGAGATATTGGAAAGAATCCATTTATATAGCAGTATACACTTTGAACAGGGTGAAAGTGAAGAAATGAACAAACAAGACACCCTATGAATTGTGGTATGCTTACACACCTAGTGTTAATTATTTCAAAGTTTTTCGTAGTATATGCTATATCAAAAGAGATTATTTTATTGGCAAGTTTGATCCTAAGAGTGATGAAGGTATTTTCTTGGGATATTCTACTAAAAAAAAAGGCTACAAGTGTTTCAATAAAAGGAATAACAAGATGGTTGAAATTATAAATGTGAAGGTAGATAAATATCTAGAGATTTATGATAAATCTATCAAGAAAGAATCAGAGACTTTCCAGGAGATTCCATATGTGCAACTGCTAAGCAAGAAACAATTGAACATAACAATAAGGAAGAAGTGGTTCAACCGATGGAGCAAGAAGAAGAAGATGCACCTAACGATAAAATTGCTATTCCAAGGTATGTGAGATTGAATCTTTCTCCTAATCAGATAATTTGTGATAAAGATGTTGGAGTACAAACAAGGAGAATAAAAGAGAATACTTGTCTAATTTCAAAGTTTTTTCCTAGAATCGTGAAGAAAGCCTTGAAAATTAAAGAATGGGTCAAAGAAATGGAAGAAGAACTTGATTTGATTGAGAAGAATTACACTTTCATCCTTGTTCCTACACCAGTAGACAAGAATGTGATTGGTACAAAGTGGGTTTTTAGGAATAAATTGAATGTAGATGGAGAAGTGTCTCATAACAAGGAAAGACTTGTATGTAAAGGCTATGCACAAGAGGAAGGACTGGACTATGGAGAAACATTTTCTCCTATGGAAAGACTTGAAGGGGTAATAATTTTACTTTCTTATGCTGCTCATAATAAGTTTAATTTTTTTTCAAATGGATGTCAAATTTGGTTTCCTAAATGGGATTCTTGAAGAAAATATTTATATAGAGAAACCAGATGGATTTGCATTGACTGAGAACAAGGGCATGGTGTGTGAGCTACAAAGGAACTGTATGGATTAATACAAGCACCTAGAGTGTGGTTTGAAAGGCTACACTCTTATCTTGTTAAGATTGATTTCATAAGATCAAGTGAAGATAGAAATGTGTACTTGAAGGTTGAAGGTAATAAAGTATTGATAGCTGAATTATTTGTAGATGACATAATTTTTGGAAAAAATGATGAGATGAACTTGGCATTTTCTCAATAGATAAAGAAGGAGTTTGAGATGTCAATGATAGGAGAAATTGAGCTCTTTATTGGATTGCAGATTTCACAACTAAAAGATGGTATCTATATCAGTCAGTCTAAGTACATAAAGAAGGTATTGAAGACTTTTGGAATATAAGATTCTAGGCTAGTTGGAACCCCCATAGTGACTAGATGCAAGATATCTAAGGAGTATGAGTCAATTGGAGTGGATGAAAATATATACATATCTATGATTGGTAAGTTACATTATGTTGTTCATAGTAGATCAGACATTGTACAAGCGGTTGGAATAGTGGAAATATTTCAAGTTATTCCTAAGGAGTCTCACATGGTAGCAGTGAAAAGAATATTTAGGTACTTGAAAGGAATAGAATACTACAGTGTTTGGTATGCTCACAAAGGTGATTTCTCTTTGAGTGGTTTTACTGATGCAAATTTGGCAAGAAACATTGATGATAGAAAGAGTACAAGTGGAGGAGCATTCTTCCTATGAGGAAGAATGTTTTCATGGATGAGTAAGAAGCAAAATTGTATCTCCCAATTATTACAGAAGTTGAGTATGTAGAAGCAGTTAGAAATTGTATACTAATTGCATGGATGAAGAAAATCCTAGAAGGTATCAAAGAGAAGGTAACTGAACCTGTGACTATTTACTATGATAATACAAGTGCAATCAATATTGCAATGAAGTATCATTTGCTAAGAGAACAAGTGCATGAAAAGGTAGTTCAGTTGGAATATGTGCCAACTAAGAAGCAACTAGCAAATATATTCATTAAAAAATTGCCTAAAGATAATTTTGATTATTTGAGAGTTAATTTTGGGGTTATTCCCCTTCCTAGAAGACATTAAGATGTTGTTGCAAGTTTAAATCCATTGGACTCATTGAATATCTTTCACTATTGGGTTTATGTTATAAGGGACTACTCCTTAGGGGGAGTAGTCAGAGGGAAAGGAAGATGTTGTAGAAGTTGCTGACTTATGTGGCACCTTTAGCATTTTTGTTAAAGGGAGAGAAGAGCATAAGAAGGAGAAGAAATAGATGCATGTATTGGGGAGAAGATCGTAGGAAGACTTGGAAGACCTTGACATGAAGTCTAAGTGCATCAGCTAAGGGGGACCTAGTATTATCATCTCATTTTGGCTATTTCCATTAATTGTGGTGATTCCATCAATACCAAAAGAGGAGATTGTTGGCATAATTGATGTAGAGATGTTTGAGTATTTATTGGTGTAGGTTTTTTTGATGAATAGTTCCTTTTCTAATAAAAAATAATAAAGTTACATATCCACAAAAAAGGGGCTGGGGGATAAAGAATCACCCCGCAGAGTTCACACGGCTAAGCCGGATACATAAAACTATTCATCAAAAAACAAAATGCCAATTAGGCAGCAAGAGCAGTTCCAGAAGGTGGAGGATCTTGATCATCTGATCCCCACTTCTTAGTGGGATTGACAGGAGGGTCGGGAAGCGGCCAACCATCATTATCAGCATCTTCTTTTTCTTTTTCTTTGTCATCCGCCCTAGGCGGGGAGATAGCAAGCGCCAGGCGGGGAA
>MU225669.1:1808500-1852805 GCA_018584345.1 Thuja plicata
AGTGGCCAGCTCAACCATATTAAAGTCCCCACACATAACCCAAGTAGCTGGAGGCAAGTTGTCTGCCAACCAGTACCAAAGTTGAGATCTTTCAACAGCATCATTAGGGGCATAAACATTAATAATAACAAAGGAATGATTATGCAGAGATAACAAAATCCAGGTAACACGTTGCATCGGGTCAGATCCATGCACAATAAAATAAGAATGAAGGCGAGGTGACAGAAAAGTAATGACTCCACCTTTGCTAGCTTCATGCTGAGAAGAAAAGACAATGCCGTCCGGCCATATGACACGACAGGCAGAGTTAAGCAAAAATCCCAAAATTTTAACTTCTTGTAAACACAGCACGTCCAGATTCTGAAGTCTGCGACGGGTATCACGAACATAGTACTTTCTGGGGAGGTCAGTTAGACCTCTCACATTCCAGGAAAGAAAATTCATAAAAACTCTTGCATGGATTCCTCATCCTCAAGAGAGGAGAAGCTATTCTGCAAATAGGCTGAGGCTGGAACAGAACCAAAGCTGGGGATGTAATAAAATAATGGTGTTATTTTGGTGCATGTGTGGATGATTGTTTGGTTACTTTCTTTACTACATGCATAATGTTTAAAGTTGATGAATGTGGTTTATGGTGTTGAAAGAATCGTGAAAAGTTTCAGATCTTATTGATTACTGATTCACCCCCCTTCTCAGTGGTCTTGGACCTTATAGTATTAACAAAGAGCACTTTTCTTTTTTTTGCATAGAGTCCATGATCTTGAAAGGTGGAGAGTACTTGTTCCACATGTTGGAGATGCTCCTCCCAGGTTTTACTAAAGATGAGTATTTCATCCAGATATACCACTAAAAAGGAATTAGTGAATGGCCTAAGAACAAAATTCCTAAACCTCATGAATGTGGTTGGGACATTCGTTAGTGAAAAAGGGACCACCAACCATTCAAATAATCCCTCCTTCAATTTAAAATCCATCTTCCATACATCTACTAGATCAATTGGTACTTGATGGTACCTAGATTTCAAATTAACTTTAGTGTACAATTTAGCCCCTTTTAAGATGGTTGAAATGATCATCTATCTCAGGAATAGGATATCTATTTTTCAGAGTGATTTTATACAATTCCCCATAGTCAATACAAAAGTCTCCATTTTCTATCTTTTTTCTTTGCAAGATTAATTGGGTTGCCATAAGATGATGTACTTGGATAGATATGAATGTTTTTAATTAATTCTTCTATCTCTCTTTTGCTTTCATCAATTTCTAGTGTTGACCTCATGTACACAAGTTTATTAGACAATGGAGTTGCTGGTATCAAATAAATTGAATGTCTAACTTGGCATAACTCAAATACATTATGATATTTTGTCAAAATATCATCCATTGATCTTTGTGTCTTTGTTGTAGTGTTCACAGTGGCATGGGAATTGTAAATACTATTTTTTTCTTCCTCACAACGAATCATCAACAATACAAATTTTCTAGTTTTGGAAATCAGTCTTCTACATTATTTTTAACTAATCAAAGATGTTGACTGTGTAGGACTCACCTCTAGTATCCAGTACTTTTGTTCATCCAATTGGATTTTCATATTGTGTGTCCTAGATTCATATACACCATAAATATGATACATGAATGGTCTCCCTAAGAAAACGTTAAAAACATCAAGTGGAGCTACATCATAAATTACCTCATGTTTGGAGGGCTTGATGGAATATGGAAGATGACATTAGTTTTTCACTTGAATATATCACCCTTAACTTTCCAATCAAATGGATTAGGGTTGTGGGTATGTTTTTGTTTTCAAATTCAACCTTTTTATCGTCTTAATAGATATTAAGTTCTTTTGGCTACCACTATCAACAATAAAGTGTAGGGACTTTTGTCTAGCCCACTTCTATGAATGGAAATATATTTCCTCATCCTCATGAAGCAATAATTTTACAATGGCTGCTGTGGCATATGGGTCATCCTCAATGACCTCTTCATTGTATTTTTATTTCTGAGAATCTTTTGTCTTGCACTCAACATCTCCATCATGTGTTTCCATCATTAAATTTTTTATAGTTCTGCAATCTTTAGTATTATGAGAGAGACTTTTATCGACTTCACACCCCATGTCTTCTTTGTTGGTGAGCTTGAATCTGACCCCTTGGTTGATTTTTCCATGTAGGTTCACTACTTTTACCTTTCCTTTTGTTGTTTTTGAAATTATCCCTCCATTCTTTCTTGAGTTTCTCCTTAATCTTTAAAGCATACTTGAAAGCACTAGATAAAGTCTCTATGTTCAAGATGTCTATTTCATTTTGGATACGCCTATCAATTCCACTCTAATATTAAAAAACTTGATGATTCTCCAGGTATTTCATGCCAAGTTTTACTTAGAGAGAGTGAAATATGTGGGTATACTCCTGAATTGATTGGTCCTTCTTCTGTCGGATCAATTTACACTGCATATATTTATATTCATAGATATCCTCAGGGAAGTACTCATATTTTATGTGTTCCACAAAGTCTTCCCACGTGGGTTTTCCATCAAAATTATCAAATCCTTTTCCATGTTTGGTTTCCCGAGCTATCAGATTAACTTCCCATGCTAGTTTCACATGAGTCTCAGCTTTGAGGAAGGAAAAGGTGATTTTTTATACATATGAGAAGGTGTAAACAAAAAAATATCTTTCTAGATTAAATAAACATTCATCCACAATATCTACACAAATTTTCCCTTGAAATGTTGGAATGCCAAAATTCACCAGCATTTTAAGTGGCGTGTGTTCGCGAAATGTGGAATTTGTGGTATTCATTTGTTAACCTTGATTTTTAAGCATCTGATTAAAATTTATCCATCATTTACTCACATTTATTATTTAATTCTTCTTCCATCAATATTTTTAATGGTTCTTCATTTCCATCAAACTATGGTCTTTCCATTTGCGATCGTGTGCATCTCAAAGGTAGTTAATCTCAAGGATCCCTCAATTCCACCTAAACCTCTAGTAAGATGATTGCATGTGATGGGACATACATGAGACAAGAATCTTTAATATAATTGATTTGAATTATAGCTTCAAAGTACAATACTTGGTGTATAACCTATGGTATTGACAAACCTATTATAATAAAAATAATTCACATGGAAATATGCAAATCAAATGTGATTCCATTCCATTGAAAAATAAGTTTATACAATGTTTATGAGATTCCAAGGGGTACCAAAATGCCCTTGGAATTGAAAACGAATAGTCTGGAAATATTTATTACAAAATATATCAAAAATATCAAAATACTATATACAATTTTAGTTTAACTTTGAAAAGCCCTAACTTTTCTCTTAGGACTAAAAATGTGAATTTTTTTCACTATTGGAAAGATCTCCAAGAGCTTTAGTTTAAGTTTGTTATGAGTCTTCCTATGACAACACTCGTAAGAAACCATCCAAAGTTTCAAAGGTTGAAAATGCTCAGAAGACCTCCAAAAATGTCATTTACTAAAACCTAGAAAATACAGGAAATTAGATTTTTGATATTTTTTGCTACTACTTGTACCCATGACATTTGAACACTCCTAGATTTTTTTTCTGATCTTTTACATATTTAATATTTTCTATTAATAAAAATATAATAATAAAGAATTCATATTTTCTACATTGAATGAAACTCTATCTATATTATATGGCAAACGAAGAATCCTCTAATGAGATTCAACAAAATAGAAGCATACATGTAGAAGACTTCATGGCACATTTCTATAAATAATCAAAAACATAAATTTAAACAAGAATAGATATATTTTATATTGTATTAAAGTGAATAAGAGATACATAGTAAAAGAACATGTATCTTTGTATCTCATTATATTTCTTCTTCATATCCAACACTTTTTCACTTCTTCATTAAAATATTTGATTTTCAATAACCATAGTTCATTTTAACATAAACCTTGAATTGTATGCACAATTGGATATGCTTAATTGATAAAGCAGTGGAAATTTAGCAAACAATTTTACCACCTAAAAGAAAATAATTCAGTTCACAAGTAAATTTGTGAAATAATTAAAGAAATATTCTAAAATAAAAAAAAATAGAACCCGTAAAATATATGTCTTGTCCACTTTTATGAGCTCTTATTCAATTCACTAAAGCTACACAATCACCAAAATGATTTCAATGGAAATGTTAATTTCTCTCACCCTTGCCTTTTTATCCCTTTTCTAATATTCTTTGTGAGAATTTATCAATACCTTCCACTTGGTGAAACATAAAACAAAAAAAGAGTATGTTGCATAGAGCAAGGGAAGTCTATCAATAAACTGTGATATAACATCTTAATGAAATAATATTATCCTTATCGAAATCATTTAATAGCTAAGTTGAACAAATGTTTTTATTAGGAGCAGGCAATTTGTTTAGAAATGAATATAACCCAAAATTTTCATTGGCTGACTAGTTTGTTTGATGCTAGATGTGAAGCCAAAGAGAGGATATGCGAGGCGCAAACATCTTTCTGGTAACTATATGCTTATATAATAGGGAAGCCTATGCTGGAATAAAATGAAACTTATTTGTAATGGAACAATGAGTAGCCACAACATTTTCCATGTCTCTATTGCATGTGCTAAAATATCATGAATAAGTTTTATTTTTTGTTAAAATTTTGACATGGATAAAATCAAATTGAGTTGCATATTTGACATCTTTCTACAAATGAAATGTGAGTATGATGCATAAAATATAAATGTGCTATGGCAAATATATTTTTGTCACTTATGTTTGTATCCACTAAACTTTCTTTGGGAATCGAATGTCCCTAGAAAAGTACATACCTTAAAAATAATAATTTAACTTACAGTTGATATTACTATGATTTCATAATAAGGGTCATCGCTAGACCCAAACCTAATCATCGAGAGTTCACTTTTGAAGACCCTACTTATGTATTCTCTCATAAAAAGTCAGAGGCTTTGTAGTTTACCCTAAGAGGGAGTTAAGTCTCTCTTCTTGATGAGGTCTTTGATCTCTATTTAAAAAAGGAATATTAATTAAGTGTAATATATTGGCTTAGTCCCACCACAATGAATGATATTCATATTCATTAGGTGTTGATTCCATACCCATCATTACCAATCACTAGTTATACCAACTTATACATATGTATAGAGGTCATATCATAATCACACACATATAATTTTCTCGAGCATATATCATATATACACAATGGTTACAATCATCATTTAATCTATTAGTAATTTCTTTTGTCTACCAGAACTATCCCGCCAAGGATTAATCAATAGTTTCTAAGAGTTTGCTATAATTATTACAAGGAAGATCAAAAACCTTTTTCAAAAAGACCAAAACTTACTATCTATGTTAAAGGATATACAATGCAATCATGAAAAATTATAAAATGTAGGTTTAGATACCATTGTGATAGTCAAATGACTTTAGAAGAGAGGTAGAAATTTATATATCTAACTTAAAAGATCACTTGAGTGAGTCTTTAGCATAAAAGTGCAACTTAAAGATAATGTTCTAGCATACTAAAAGAGGGTTCTATTCCACAAAATTAATGCCTTAAAGTTCAATCTTTGTTGGCTTAGAGTAGATTATTTTGTAGATACTAGAAGGAACCTGTATGGATTATTAGATAAAGTTACTGACAAAGCGAGCACAAAGATGAAATGACTTTTCCATATTATAGAAGTGAAGGACACTACCACTTCACAACAGTAAAAGCTTATAAAAAAGAACAAATATTTTCTTTTATATTCCCTTTCTTGCTGCAATTCAACAAGGGAGAGATTGTTATTATATTTCTCAACACAACAAAGTTCAAAATACAATCCCATAAGGCTCAAGACAAATCTAGGAATATTGAATTGAAACAACTTGAGGCAAACGATAGATATCGATTGTTTCTCTTTACTATGGATTTTAATTTTGTTTCCTTGCTATTTTGCTTCCTTTTTTAATTTTAGGTTCTAGATTATTTTTTACTTATCCATTATTTGGGGGTGTTTTTCCATGTACCTTTGGGTTCCAGTATGATTTCTTCATGACACTTGAATGTATATACATGTAGGTCTTTTGGACTCTACGTTAATTTTTTTTTAAAGAAAGATTAATATCCCTTCCATTTTTTGTCTAACACATTATGTAATCTATTTAATATTTTAATACAATATAAATATCATACACTAGTCCTTTTTCTAGAAAAAATACTATAGATCACCTCAAAAGTATCATCTTGTTGACATACATCTTTATCCAATGCCCTATAAGTTTTGCGGTCAATGGAAATGGATTATTTCCCAATTTGTTCTTCATCCAGGCATATGTTCGCATTTGTGTCTATACTTTTTCTAATGATTTTTTTCTTATGCTTTAAAGTGTATTGATAGAAAAAATGGGTATTTATATCGGTGATGGCTAATCTACAAAAAAATACACTGAAAGACGAGATTTTTATTTTAGAAAAATATATTAATTTTAAAAAATACCATTTTTTCATATTTTTATGGATTTACAACACATGTGATGCAAATCAGGAAGTTCATATGCTGTAATTTTCATAAAATTTTGATGTATTTTCCGCATTTTCAAAAATGCATTTTGTATGGAAGATAGTTGTGTTCATTTCTATGTACCTGCTGTAAACTTTGGACTCTTGATTTGTACCTCTACTGTGTTTATTCTTACTTAAGAAGGAAACTCATCTTCTATAAGTTTTCTTTATTTAAAATATATTTTAAGCTCCATGTTCATCATAACCATAACATCCTAAATCTCTTTTGAATTACACAAAATTTGATCTTTTTTAGAAAAAAAATATAAAATTTATATCTATTCTATCCTTTAATCTTATTTTTTATTTTATTTAACTGGTATAAAAATTTATGTACAAAGAGGTCCCATTCATAGGACTATTCCACAAAGTATCAACCAAGTTAAAAATAAAGATATAATATTTGCATAATTTTAAATATAAATGAAAAAGTTCTTCTTTGTTATGGATTTCCCATAATACAAGCACGGGATTGTTACCATGCCCTATTTTGCATAGGTCTTTGAGCCTAATATTTTGAAATATATTATATCCATTAAAAATAATAAATATCCCAGTTTGCATAGATAAGATCAACCTTCATTCTCCTCTTGGACAATGTAAAATGGTAATCTATCAGGTCCACATCTAAATGGCTAGAACTACTTAAACAATTTTCCAAATCCATCATATTGTCACAGTAATCCCCCAATCTACCAAAATTTTCTATATGAAATAGTATTGTATTTAATACACCATACCATCTAGTGAAAATCCAAATGGGAATCCTTCATAGAAGCAACTTTAACCCTTATATTTTTTTGTCATGTCTTGTGTTGGGTGCATAAATATTTGTAGGGTTCTATTTCACTAAAAAACACAATATTAAAGGAAACCATCAAGATATTTTTATAATAATTAACCATATTCTCTCTAATACTAATGGGTTCCACATAGTTACTATCCATCCAACATACCATCAGTTGATATAATACTATAATATTTATTAGGTAAAACTTTATCAATAAATTTTTAACGAATAGTTTATTAGCAATATTAGCAACTGTACACTAAAACATCTTGAATTAATGTAACAATAGTAAATATCAATATCATTATCAATAATATAAAATCTTAGAGAATGCTAGAATAGTTTATTAGAAATTTTAGCAGTATTAAACTAAAACATCTTGAATTCATGTAACAAGAGTATATATCAATATCATTATCAATAATATAACATCTTAGAGCATGTTATTTGTGTGGATTTTTATCTAGTACATTCAAGAAAAACTTCAATAATGATGTTTTCCTCATTATGATGTTGAGAGTATATCTATTTAGTCTTAAAGTATTTATATTAAGAATCTTCATCTTTTACTTAGATATAATGTATGTCTATTTTGTTTCCTTACTTTTTTCCAACTATGTGACATAGTTAACTCGAATGAATGTTAATCTCTAAGTTCTGTTGATGATTAGTGACTAACACTCAGTCATTCACTTAGGCAGTTTTAGTTGGCTATCACCGTGGCCGAGCTAAAACTATGCAAGGCCGAGCAACATTGCCGAGCAGTTTTCAGTTTGCCGAGTTACATTGCCGAGCCGAGAAGGATATAGAGATGTTAAGTGCCGAGCGACAGAGAATTCAAGTGTCGAGCATAATAGTTTTTGTATACATGTCTATAATGATTCAAACTTCGAGGATAAGTGATCTGGCCGACTTATATAAGCTTTTTTGGGCCGACTTATGTATGCATTTAATATTCTTCTACAGAGTTAGTTATGTATTTAATTGTTTTATCCTATGCATGAACATTAATTGTAATATCATCAAGGTATGGGTATTAGATCTTGATCATTGATCTAGATCTCACTATCAGACTTGAACGAATATATTAGATTGCTTCAAAACCCTATTTTTGTAAGTGTGTAAGAAGAGTAGACAAAATGTGGTGACTGCATTTTTGAAGTGAAATGCACAGAGGGTTATTTTGTTAAGAAGCAAAGATCAAGCAGAGTGACAACACAGTGAACAACAAAGTAAAGATTATATCAGATTATAAGATCATAGAAGGTACTGGAAAGAGAAGATTCGTCATCAGCATCAGAGTGCATAATGAAGGATCAATACTTGAGACATTCTAATCATTGTATCAGGTGAAAATCTCTTAACAGAGTGGTTCTAGCAGACCTTTCTATATCTCCTAATAGAGTGCTTAGTTTATTGTAAGTTGAAATCCTTTAATAGGGTAGATTGTAATGATATTTAGCTCTTAACCGGGCAGACCTTTAACAGGGTAGATTACATTTTGTAATCAACATTTGTAGCCTTAACAAGCACACTTTATTACTGTAGTAGTGGAGAATTTTGTGGGTATTATGCCCACACAAGTTTTACCTATTTGGGTTTTTGGGTTACCAAGTTATTGTGTTATGTGTTATTTATTTCATCGTGTGGATGCTATCTAAGATTACATTAGATTCATATATGTATGAATGTAGATCAGTTTTTTTTAAGTGTTTAAATTTGAAGATCTGATTCACCCCCTCTCTCAGTATCTTGCTTTCACATTATTGTATTTCCAATAATTGGTATCAGAGAATAGTTCTCTAAAAAGGTTATAATCAACTTGAGAATACAGATCTTGAGATGGAGATCTACAAGATGGGTAAAGTCATTGAGAATCAAAAGATTGATATTTAGCTAGCACTTCAACAGCTTGAGACTGCTACACAGGAATTAAAGAAGTCCTTGACTACAAGGAAAGATTTGGCCAAACTAATGAATGAAAATCATTATCAGGAAGAGGACACCACAAATATATTTCAGAATGGAGATTCTATTGAGAGCGATGTAGCAATAGCAGATCTACTGGAAAAGAACAGTGCACTATGTGAAGAAGTCAAAAAGTTAAAAAAAGGAACAAGAAGCCTGTTGATGGGGTTTTGTTGACCGGGTCCGCCAACAGTCATAAGTTGTCACCAGGTACCAGAGGTACCGGTGAACTCTACCTACAAAGTTTATCTGGGGGAGTTAGATTCCCTGGGCCTTCGAGCACCTGGGTGTCGAGTCACGACGGTGCGGGGCTCGGTTGGGAGAAGTGACTATTTTTGAGGGGGATAGCTGGCTTCTTCAACTTGTTCTCTCCAGAGATTCAATAAGGTAAGGTTTCCCCTAGCATTCTACACTTAGCAAATAAAATGAAAAAAAGATCCTGCAGGGTTAGAAATACTTCATCTAACTATAGTCATGTTTAAACGTTCAGGACATCAATAATACTCTAATATACTACACTAAATACTGAAGAAATACACAACCATCAGCTAGTATTTTATCAGTAGTGAGGGAAAAGAGGTTGTCAATCTATTTGACATATTAGAGTAGAAGACATAAAGAACATGAAACATAAAATACCATTAACTCAGAAGCATGAATGCCAACAAAATCATTGCAAAGAATTCTCCCTTCTTCATTAACGTCTCTTCCAGCAAGCACTGGTGCGTGATACAATGGTGGCTCCAGGGGAGCGTCTAACTATTGAAAATAGAACAATGGAGCATTGAGCTCTGCAACTAAAATGAGAAATCACCTTTCTATTACTATGGGAAACAAAATCATCAATTTTGCCCACCCTTGGAAATGGGCCGGTCTGGCTATTTATACACATTCTCTTCTAACTCTAACCCTAACCCTATTTTACATCATGTTTCAATAAAATACAATATCTGGGGGCCGGTACTACCTGCGCCACCCCACAAAAGACCTTGAGATGGAATAGGCCTGTCATGTCAGAAGAATGAGACAAGAATATACAAAAGAAGAATCGGTCTCAAGAAGAGATCCAGGAAGGAGAAGGAAGAAAGTAGGTCCCTCGGGGATCGAGGCTACATGCCTCATAAATGGGAAATGTAGCACCCTGTCTCCAATGCACTAGGTGTACCTCTGAATGACACCTCGAGAAGACCACCCTGTCAGAAAACTAACTGTTGAGTTGACGCCCCCTTGATGTAGCCAACTACCTTCTGACAACCTTTATTAACCACTCCTAAAAGTGATCAGTCAGCCTTGGGGACCGGGACACGGATCACTTGAAAGAATACAAAATTTGGGATCTAAGACTCTGGGATCCGGGAACTTACATTCCCAAAAGAATAAAGAATACCCAATGTTTGAGCTTTCTCCGGCCTCCGGAGAAAGCTCAAGGTTGTTTATTATCATTTAAATCCTGGAGGAGGCAGGAGATGCCATCTTTGTTGATATCCCTTAGGCTATCCCTTTGGTACTTAGCCACCTCAATTTGTTCCCCTAGGTATGGAACATTCTCCTTAAATTCATCGACCATTTTTGCCACGTCGTGACCACTAAGCACAATGCGAGTTAATTTTATCATTTGGGCACCATCTATCCCCTCCGGGGATTGATATTGGGACTTCATCATTCTGTCAAAACTCCCCAAAACTGAATCCTCTGGCGTGCATGTATCTGTACTAAAGGGGTCAGCCCCGGAAGTCTTCGCTACAAAAGACTTGTATAAATTGAAAGAATATTTTACTATATTGACTTTATCTTGTAGAGTCCCTACTAGTTGCTTGGTTACCTCCAATGTGAGGTCAATTCTGGAGTGTTGGGTGCTCACAAAATCAAATGATTCATCCCCCATAATTTTAGATTCAGAAACCATTTCCTCTCCTAGGCCGAGGAGTTCTTCAAGCTCTACCTTCCATGCTTGATAATTTTTGATATCACCCTCCCACAGGTCAATAAGAGTCTCTGCCTAGTGTAGAACATGCCGGACAGTATATAAGTCTGGGAGGGTGGATACCAGGAAACATTGGGTGTTTCCTATTTGCAGGGTGACCCACTCGTCGACTACCTAGGCCTTCTTCTTCATTGTTCACAGGGAATCTGTCACTCTGCAGTAGATCTTCAGATGTGGAAGCCTTTGGAGGAGCGGCGTTGATAGGTCAAGATAGCTCAGTAAGCAACCCCATAAGGTTTGCATTTTTTGCCTTTTCTATCTTGAGCCTTTGGGCCTCTTTTTCATAATGGGCCTCCACTACCCTAGCTACCTCCTTCAGCAAGTCCACCTCGCCTCATTTTCCCCTTTTTCTTAGTGATACCTCTGCAACGCTGTAATCTCCGGGCTCTGCGGTTGCTTCATCGGTGCCTGGGGGAGGCGTCGCCACAATGGCAACTGTTTCTCTGCCTGGCCCAGTTCGAAGAGTATGAACTGTCTGGGCTTTCTTGGCCTTTGGTGGGGCCTGGACCTGAGCCATCATTTTGGCTAGGGAGAGAGGATTTCTGGGAGTGGACGGAGCTTTTCTTTTTTTTCTCTTTACTAACCACTGAGGCGACAGGGGTGGCTTTTCTGCCAGAGTCTGTTCTCTTGGTTCCTCCCCGGTGTCCTGCAGCTACTGCTCCTCAGTGGTGTGGACGTCATCCATCTCTTTCTCTATGTCTTCTTTATTAGTAATATCTTCCTCAGCAACATCCATCTCCTCAGCCTTGTCCTCTGTATCTATTGCTTTGTCTGGACTTTTGTTGGCTTCTTCAGGGATCTCCTCTTCATGTTTCTCTTCTTGTTGCTGGGCCTCTACCACCGGGGCTTCTTCTTCTATTGGCACATCCTTTGATAGCAGGGGAGGTATAGGGCCGAGATTTAAAGTTTGGGTCTTGGTAATTACCTGTCCAAAGCTCGCTCTCGGGAGTGGCGCTTGGAATGTGGCGGCTGGGGTTACGGTTATTACCGAAGGTCTGGTTCCCCCATTAGATGTCATTTGTTCATTCTACCCTTGTTGGTCCACCCCCAGATCCTGTGTCTCCAGAGCCTCGGGGGCAATCTCAGGCTCCGGCTCCCTTTCCTCTATCTATTTTTCCTGCTCCTTTGCAGGCGCTCTTGTTCCGCAGCTTCTTATTCTGTAGCTGGGACTTCTACCTCTGTTTTTCTGGTGTCCCCCTGCAGGTTTTTGAACTCGTCATTTGTAAAGACATCATTAAATTCCTCCTACGAGGGGGGACTGGCCAGGACTTCGGTAGGCTCTATTTCCTTTTCTAGCTTTGGGGAACTGGAAGAGAGGATTTCTACTTGTGGGGTCTGGGATGTACCCAACCTTGGCTCAGCCTTAGGCTTTTGGTTAAGCCTCTTATTTCCTTGGGTAACCAAGGGTGGCCTCGCATCCTTTATCGCTGCTTCTTCTGTTGGATCCACCCCCGTTTCCGTCACCATTAAGGCTGCTAGCGACAGGGAGGAAGAGGGACAAATTAGCCTGGCCATGAGTACTAGAGTGGCGAGCCATGTTATTAATTTCTCCCTCATTTGTTGGGAGGCTGCCACTGACTGCTTTATTTGTTCCTTTATGGTGAATTCATGCGTAGGAGGGGTCATATCTATTCCTTTTCCTTTATCCACTCTCTGTGAAGAAGTCCCGCACCCGAAGTCAATTTTGGTGTTGGCTGGGCTGCCCGGCGAGCACTTCCGGGGCATACCTTCTTGAAATAGGCATGACTTCGATCGACCACCTCTCGGGTGAAGTCATCAATTATAGGCCCTTCCTGGGCATCCCAATTTACCGATGGGAGGGTCATTGTATCGATCCCCTTTGCCATGTACTGGGGATCGATAGTGGGGCCAACATCTAAGAAGTCCTCCGGGAACCTCCGGAGCTTCAACCTTTCCATCATGCCTGTTGTCATCCTGAAGTAGTACCGGCTCCGCACCTCCACGTCATCCTGACAATCTTCCCAAAAATCCTCTATATGGTAGTGATGGGGTTCTGAAGCCCGGGGAAGTGCTGCTACAAGCTTACCGTGCGGATCAAAATTTTTCTGTGCCAAGTAAAATTCTTCCAAATTATAGCTTTTTAGTTCATTATCTGCCTCTTTTGCGATAGCCAGGCTGCATGAGTAGTTCCCACAGATGATTGGGAATAGAATATTGGGTATCTTCTTCAAGGCAAAGAGTGCATGCACCTCCATTATTTGCCTGCAGTATTTCAAGAGACGATCTTGTCCCCACAGTGTTTGGGAAACAAGTAGGGTTTCCTGAAGAAGCTGGTGACCCTAATATAAGTGTGTTTTTGGAATTGGATATAGTAATGTCCATAACTCTGGACCAAATTAATTGCCTCTGTGGATAGGTGGTATCCTGCGTCCTGAGTGGGTGTGAGCATGTGATAGTAAATGAACGCATTGTTTACCCGGCAAAAACTAGGGAAGCTGGCCTCCTATTAAACCTATGGAAAATGGTCCCACAGTGCCTTTTGTCTTGGGCCCATCCCGAGCACGCTGTCTGTAAGTAGCCCATGGGTGTGGGGTCTCTACTGCACCAGGGACCAGAAAACATAGGAAGTCATATAATATTTCTTCTTCCTAGCCAGTTGAAGGAACTGGAAGTCGACATGGTTTGAAATTATGGCTGCCAAGTCAAAGTATCCTCCCTTGGTGGAGATGCCGAGGAGGAAGTAATGCATCCATTTAGAAAATTCTTGGGCTGCCCAAAGACCTGGGATGACACTATCATTCCCATCTGAATGCTCTCTTTGAACTGAGACTTGGGAATTTCTATCTTCATCCTCTTGGGGTCCCTCTTTGGAACCTTGAGCCAATGAGTGTTCATGTATACCCGGGTGGCATCCTCCAACTGTGTGAATTGGGCCAAGGAATCTGACCTTGTAACCACAGAAGCCTTGGCAAATTGAGGGATCCCCAGACCTGCCTGGAATGTGTCAGGGTCAAGAGATACCAGAGGAGTAGGGTACCCAGTTGGTTCTGCGGCTATGAGCATAACAGCCCGAACAGAAGAGTTGTAATTGGAGGCCAGCGTTAGGATAAGCTCCAGAGATTATACAGAGCACAGGAAACAAGCTTCCTTAAGGATTCTGGAGTCCCCGACATTGATGGCCAGCTAATCTCCAGCCTGTCATTGGATGTACATTATTTTCACCAAGGCCTGCATTTCTGGCCATTTCCCAACACTGGTGTTGGTAATGAGTTTAACTTTGGACTAGATCTTTGAGTCCATAATAAAACTATCTTGCACGAACTTCATGTATAGGGACAATTTCTCCAGGGCCCTTTCCATTTTGGATTTTACCACCACCCTGGTAGCCGTCACAGAAGGTAGCTCTGGACTTCCATGTGAAGAGGATGTAGATGCTTCAGACATGTTTGGAAAGCGTACTCTAGAAACCTGCAAGGAAAAGTGACCGTCAAAACATATTAACAAATAAATACTCTGGGGTCCGAAGATCTTACCACCGTGATGCCTACTTTTCCTGGAAAGTTAGTTTCATTCAGAGAAAACCTGAAAAGCACACGCATTGCATAAACTTAAGATGGACTGAACATCCAGGCACTGGGAATTTTATCACACTTGGTAAATACACAGGATGGGTGACGGTAGGGGACCCGAAGCCCAGAGAAGTAACCATTGGTGAGGATGTGTAAAAAGGAAAACCATCAAGCCCACGTGGGTGCCACATGCATAGATATTAAATAGGAGTTGTGGCGATGACGACGGAGCCAACTGTCTGAATGCGCGAAAAGTGAAGGCCACTTGGATGTAATTAATTGTGCACATGGGACATAAATGAGGGTCTGGCTAGTTTTATGGAGGAGAGAGAAAATTGTCTGTTTGAAACTAGCTGAGAGCCGAGTTTCAAACAGGTGGTTTTCTTCCCTAAAATGAATTTACGAGCAGAAAACCAGTGACACAGGCAACTCGACCACCTTGCTAAGCTACCTGGAAAGATATACATGAAAGCCAAGGGATATATACATAGGGAATGAAAGGATATACAACAAATATACACAAAATTACACATATATACACTGCAGAATGACATCTGTGGGAAACTAGGAAAGGCACAAGGTATATACAGCTTTCTACATTATTTACAGGCCAACCACACCTACGTAGAGGGTGGAAAACCCTCTGGCAGATCCAACCCACCAATGGGCATCAAAACCAGAAAAGAAAACAAACAGAACTGAAGGACAACAAACAAAAACAAGACGGAGAAGGAACACCAGACAAACAAAAAACTGGTGGGAAAAGGGACACCAACCTGAGAATGTTAAAAGAACAAGGAAAGAAGTCACCACGATGGCTCTGCAACAGCTACAGCTGCCAAATGATCACAACCTGCCACAACGAAGCTCTCACAATCGCCTGAAAAGGATGGAAGTGTTTAGCACTGATTATCGTTAATTTTCTACAAATCACTCTGTAATCGCTCTGAGTGTTTGAGTATTTTAATCATGGTAAATGTGAAAGTGACAGATAATTTCTATTTATACCCGTGGTAAAAAGGTGATCGACCTCCTTCCGAAAATCTCCGGACAAGCAAACCTTTGGACCCTAGGCCCGGGGATTCCCCGCGACGATCACCTTAAGAACATCGTGGCAAAGAAGCCCAGAGTCTGGAATCTGGCTCCCAATGAAGAACAACCTCCAGGACTAGAGTCCCAGAGATGAGAAACCAACCAAACAAAACACAACAACAGGGAAGAAAACCTCGGAGAAAGAAAACAAAGGGAGAAAGACAAGGCAAGAGTCGCAAGCAAAAACAACAAAACAAACAAAAAAAGGAAAAAAAAAAGGGGGACCCAACATTTTGCACACAAAATGTAGGGACGGGGATGCAGGGCATAACAAATGGTGACTATCTGGGACAAATGCCTTAGCACATTTGAGAACTACAAATTCTCTGGTTAGCAAAATTAGAATGAGCCATTTCCCGAGGCATTTGACAGGAAAAGAGCAACATATCTGAGAGAATCTAACCACACAAGATCCAGTCCGTAGCGCTTCATTAGTGATGTCGTGTGTGCTTTGAAAAGAAATCAAGCCGATGACCTTTGAAAGGAGTAGAGAAGAGGCACTAATTACATCGAACCAGTCATTAATTTTCTTGTTTCTCCCGGAGACCAGAGTTGCGTCCCGCTTTCCTTTTTTTTTATTATTTTGGTTTTTTCTAGGTGGGAAGGAGGTACTTCTTTCCCCATTGAACTTAAGCTTAGCTAATTCCAATGGCGGTACTTCTTTCACCTGTCCACCTATACTTAGATGTTCGAAGAGGGGGGGGAAAAATCTGGACCCAGAAAGAATTTTTTAAAGTTTCAGACCTGGGTCAACCAACCAGTACAACTGATCTACCCTTGGCGTGTCCGATTACTTGTTCCTTATATTACTTGTCTCCACTGATTGCCAGACTCCTGGAGACAACACCCAATGGGGATTGCTCAAAATGTGCCACAACCTGTGAAACAACTCTGGAGACCGGGCCGGCTCCACTATGCTAAAGATAGATTCTAAAGTTCACCATGCCACAAACATCATACCAAAGGCCAGAGTTTATGCGAAGCATTCCAATTCCTACAAGACAGAACAAAACGCTGGGACCCTAGAAGAAAACCAAAAATGAAAATAAAAACACCAAAAGAGGACTGTCCCAGAGGGCAGTCAACAAGGCTATTTACAAGACACGGTACCTTGTAGTGAGGCACCCGGAAGAAATATTTACAAGCGGGGGGCTTTACATAAAATAAAATTTTGGACAAACTTACCCTATTCGAAGTAGTGTTTGAGAAACTGTCTATTAGTGGGCAATGAGATAGGTTCATCAGTCAGAGTGTTAAGGTGGTAAGTATTTCTCTACAGATTTCTGAGATTAGGTATGGTCTGAGCCAGAGCCGTTGGAACTTGGTATACTTTCCTTTCTTTTCCCGGGCCTTGTCCCACAATAGGACTAGATCTGAAATCTAAAAAGCTTTGTATTGGGCTCTTCTGTCAAACCATCATTTTACCACTGCTTGATGACACGCAAAATATTCAAGGGCTACGTCTCGTTGTTCTTCCATTCGCACTAGATTTAAGAGCCAAACCTCCACGATGTTGTCCCTGTTGCTAAATTCTTGCATAAACTATAAAATTGGGATCTGTAAGTTAACTGAGAATACTGGGTTCTGGCCATAAACCAGATGGAATGGGGATGTTCCCAGGGTGGCCTTGAGATGAATGTAATCTACCTAGAGGGTGAATTTCAACTTTTGATGCCAATCTTGGGGATTATGTTATAGCAGGTGTTTGATCACTTCAAGTAGATTTTTATTTGTTGATTCAGCAACCTCGTTCCCCTGGGGATAATAGTTGCTGGAAAAATTTAGAGTGATCCTCCGGTTGTAGGTCCATTCGAGTAACTGCATCGAAGAAAATGCTGGACCATTGTCACATACCAAAGCAAAGGGCATTCCAAACCTTGTGACGATATTTTCTTCCAAGAATTTGATAACTACGTCTGCCGTGTTGTTTTTACATGGTATAGCCTTAGACCACCGAGTGCAGTAATCAGTAGCAGTGAGAATGTATCGGTGATTGGTAGACAAGTTGGGGTTGATTTCTCTGATGAAGTCAAATGCCCACTGGGCGAAGGGCCTAGCCTCGTAGACTGGTTGTAAAGGCATAGCCAGGTTACGCTCATGATGCGCCGTGGTTTAGCAAGTGTGGCATTTCCTAACATGAGTGTAAACATCTTTGAATATACAGGGCCAATAATATCTAGCCTGAAGGATCTGATGGGCAGTGGCATTGGCTAAGCCATGCCCGGTTTCAAACTTCCTGTGAAATTCATCAATCACCTTTACAGCTTGGTCTCTGTCGATGCACCAGAGGTACACTCCCTCGTAGTTTCTACGGTAGAGCGCGAAGTTTTTGATCATGAAGTGGGTGCTTTTCATCCACAAGGTGCGGTGTTTATTGGGAGGTAATCCCTCTGAAAATTTATTATTTAGTAACAAATATACCAAATCAATATACCACGGGTCTCAGGTAAGGGACTCCACTGTGTAAGCTTGACATTCTATGCGGGGAGTCTCGTCTACCATCGCTCGACTTAGTCCTTGGCCCCAGACTATCTTCATGGGCTGCATTTCTATGTCATATTCTTGGAGGATGGCCATCCATTTCTCCCATCTCTCACCCAATTCACTCTACATCAGCAGAGACTTGACGGCCTGGTCTGGAATGATAGCATGTACCTTGCTCCGGAGAATATAATGCAAAAATTTTCTTCACGTCGTGAACTAGAGGAAAGGCCTATTTTTCTAGTGATGAATATCAAAATTTGGTGTTCTTGAAGGGGGAGCTCATGAAAGCTATTGGTCGCTCTTCCCCTTCAACCTTTTGAGTCAACACTACCGCGACAAAATGCGGCGAAGCAAAGAAGTAAATGTAAAATGGAAGGGAATAGTCTAGGCTAGCCAGGACAGGTGCTTCTGTTATTGTCTATTTGATCTAGGTGAACGCCCACTTTTCTTTAGGACTCCACTCTATCTTGGTATCCTTCTTCATCATCTCATTGAGTGGTTTGACTATTTCTGTGAATCCGGTGATGAACTGTCGGACGAAGTTAATCTTTTTGAAGAAGGATCGCATCTCTTTCTTGCTGCTAGGCATTTGTAAGTTTAGCAATGCTTCGACTCTATTAGGGTCTATGGATATGCCCTTCTCAAAGATGATATGCCTGAGCAACTTCCCTTTGGTGACCCTGAATATGCACTTCTTGGGGTTGAGGGATATTACATACCGGTGACATCTCTTGTAGATCTAAGCGGGATGGGCGGAATGGTCACGCCTGTCTCGGGAAAAGATGGTCAAGTCATCCATGTAGATGATTATACACTGATTCACAAGGCCCTTGAATGCAATGTCCATGGCCTTTTGAAATTTATCCCCTGCATTGATCAGACCAAAGGGCATTCTCCTGTATGCAAACATTCCCCATTTGGTGGTAAACGTTGTTTTCTCTCTGTCTTCATACTTAACCATGACCTGGTTATATCCAGAGTACCCATCCAAGAAGGACATCATCTGGGATCCATTCACTATCTACAACACCTCATCCAACGAAGGGAGAGGGTGATTATCTTTCTTGGACACCTTGTTCAAGTTTCAAAAATCCATGCAAAGGCGGATCTCGCCATTCTTCTTTCTTACAGGGACTAGATTGGCAACCCACATAGTGTGCTAGATTAGGAAGATTATCTAGGCTGACAGCAGTTTTTCTACCTCTTGATGAATTAGAGGCTCGATCATGGGGTTGACTTTCCTTTTGGCGAAAGGGCTTAGCATAAGGTTTTAGGGGAATAGTATGAGTCATGATGGATATGTCATACATTTTCAAGTCTTCGTAACCCCATGCAATTACATCGATGTGTTCTCAGAGAACCGCGAGAATCTTCTCCTTCTCCTCAGGGGAATAGGAGGTACCAATGTGGATCATCTTTTCTTCATTGGGCTGGTCGATGTTTACTTTTTCAAACTTTCCTCCCTCGGAGGAAGATGACACCTTCTCCTGGGCCCGAGGGTCCGAGTCAAAGATTTGTTCCAGCGCAACCATCCCCTTTGGGATGGTGTTAGTAGGTAGGTCTATGATCCCATCGTCTTCGTCACCCTGCCTAGTATCGTCATGGTCTTGTTCTTCCACTATCTAGTTTTCAAAGACACCAACATTTTCCATGAAGGCTAGGATATGTTGATCGTCCTCAAAAAGCTAAAAGTGGGTGACATTATCTAGAATGGATGGGGTAGGGACCATCTCAACTGAAAATCTCTGGAGTCACGAGCCGGCCATTGGCTTAAGTGTGCTGGCAGAAACGGAGAGGGCATCTGGGACATAGTTCCATTGCCGGGGAATGAGTTCAATGCCGAAGGCATCAAAATCTTCAATAAGATTCCAAGCTCGATTGCGGTATGTAGCCAGCCTTTTATCGTGGCATGTGTATTGAATCCAGACTTGTTTAACAATCAACTCTGAATCACCCAGAGCCCAGAGGTGGGTGACACGTTTTCTTAACGCAAATAAAAGTCCAAGGACCAAAGCCTCATACTCTGTGACATTGTTTGTACAGTTGAACTATAGTCTGTAGGACGCGAGGAAGGACTTCCCTCACAGGTTGATTAGTTCTACCCCAGCCCTGCAGCCTTGTTCGGATCAGGACCCATCAAATTTGAGGGTCCACAAATCATTGTTCGTAATCTGGGGCTGGGGAGGGAGAGCGGCCTTTGGATTGTTGTTGGGAGACTTAGGAGGAGCTTCCTCCCAAACTACTAGCGTGAAGGTAGATTTTACCTTTGGGGTCATTTGGATTTGGGATTCCCAGGGGGATGGCACGAATGGAGTGCATACCATAGGAATACTTGGCCCCGGGGCATCAAGTGTATGTTCTTTATTCCAAAAGGTATCAAGGTGCCGGTTAGTGACTGAAAGATAGGGCCCACACTCGAGCTCTAAATGTTTATGATAGTGTACTCGGCACCAAGTGCCAGATAGGAGGGTAGAAAGGATCGCTGTAACACCTTGAGAGTCAACCTCAACTCTCATCTTTTCTTCTAGGTCTTGGTCTCTCTACAGCACCGTAGGATCCTCTCTGGGGACGAAATCGAATGTTAAGATTTCAAAGGGTCGGTACACCCATAGGGAAGTCTCAGAGAAAAAGACCTCATTGACCATCCCAACCTTGGTAAGGGCTTGTTTCATCTGGGGTTCACTTTTGACCTAGATCTTGTTCAATTCTCCTTCCCAGGGGAGCCATAAATGGGTGAAGTCGGTCAAAAAGTATCCATTCAAGGACTTAGACCAATTCTGACTTAATAACATCCGATAAGTCTCTAGGATGTCCACCACTTGGATGTCAATTATGCTGGCTATCTTGGGGTCCTGGATAAGCTATATCTGGATGTTCTTTAATTCCCCCACCATTTTCATGGTAGTCTTATCCAGTTGGATCACTGCACCATTAGACGGGGTGGGATGGAATCTGAGCTTCTAACAAATAGACAAGGGCATGATGTTACCCGAAGCTCCATAGTCTACTAAGCAGTTGTGTATATTCTTGCTTTTGATATTCAGGCCTAGTAGGAAGGGAGGATCCTCATTGTCTTGGGCGGGCGGCTGACGGCTTCTGGGTTCCCTAAGAGCTTCAGAAGAGACTTCTTTTGTTTGGGACAATTTAGAAAAACCTCCATCAAGGTCATGGAGGTGGTAGTCTTCCTCCTAGGAATTGGTGATTTTTCTTGGCTAGGTCTTTTGCTTGGTTAGAGCTAGGACCCTTTGGAGGAGTGGGTCGGCTAGTCATGTTATTCTGGGGAGGAGGGGTGTCTTTGATAGGAGGCATGGGCATGTAAGCTGGTCCTTTACCAACCTGAATCTGAGTATTATATGGAGTTTGCAGGTTGGTAAAGGCATTGGCCTTGAAGGGCAGGATAGATTCATTAAAGAATCCCTACAATTTGGATTCATCTTCATCCTCCCCAGAATTTCTAAAGAAGATGGTGTCACAGGTGAAGGCACTATGGGTTGGCTCTTGAATAGGAGGCTCTAGAGGGGTGGTATCATGCGACTGTTGTCTGTCTAGCTGGGAGATCATGATGACCTTTTCCAACGTGGAAAAATTTACCTCATTGTGTGAACCCGTGTCATGTAATCTACACCAATTAGTCATGGGCTGGAAGTCTGTGTCTGTTGTGAAATGTGATGGCCTAGCACCATTTTGGTTGGCATTTTGGTTCGGAGGTGGGCCTCCGGTGTTCGTGTTATTATTTCATTGCTGTTGATTGAGCCTAGACCCATTGTTGAATTTTCTTCCTCTGGCATTGTTATTTCGTTAGCCGGAGAAAATGTTTCCCCTCTGGGAATTTGCATTCTAGGGTGCATAGGACCCCGCCTTCAGTTGGCCCATGTCCACAGTCAAGGTACACAACATTCCCGGAGGGATTCAACCCTGGCGGTCAACTGAGTGTTGGCATCATAGTGTGACGGTTGTTGTTGGCTTCCTGGGAAGGCAGCAGTATTAGCTAGAGTCGAGGGTGGTAATCCTCCAGTCGTGGACGACCAGAAGAAGGGCACTCCAGACGATTGTACCTAAGATTATTGTGCCTACTGTGGCTGATTCTAAGGGAAAGTTTCCAGACTTGGTACCGTCTGTATCTATGTTGGATATATGTACCAGGCCTTCTATTCTATCAGGGGTGGTGGAGAATTCACTGCCAGCGAGGGAGCACCCATCGCCAGATTGGGGTTATACCCCCCGGCATAAGCTGTTCTGCCAGGGATCATGTTGAAGGGCGTATTCTTCCCAATTCCGCCCAGGGATTTGTTGAGACCACGGGATAATTCTAAAGCTAGGTTGTAAACCTTCACCAAAGTGTCCCGGTCGCCCGCGGTGGTTGTTCTCCAAAGGAGAGTGGCAACGAAGGGGTCCATCGCGTTAAGGTAAGTCTGTATGGTTACTTCTGGTGATGGAATAAAAGGGCCCGTGCACCACTTCAAGGCATGCTGGAACTGATGGTTGAATGCTGCAAGAGGTTCATTGGGTTCCTTCCTGATGGAGATGAACTGGCTATGGGACCAGGCTGGGTCCACATGTATGCGAAAGGTGGCCAGGAAGGCATCCTCCATGTCCTGCCAATTGTTTATGGAGTTTGCAGGAAGGTTAAGGTACCAGTTTAACTCACCTTGCCCTAAAGACAAGGGAAACATCTGAGTCACATCTTCATGCTGGATCTGGTGTTGGTTCATGACATCCTTATATGCTTGTAAATGCTCTTCTATGGTCTGTGAGCCTAAGTGCTCATATCATGGGCAGATCTTCTCCTGGTGGGAGGGTAAGTCGTCGATTGCTCCCAGAAAAGTTCCCATTAGGGACCCAGTGTTTCCAAAATATACGACCATTGGGGGAACTAGATTTTGGGTAGTTTGGGCACTGGTTCCCAGGATTTCTTGAGAAGTTTGGGTATTCTTAGGTACGCTAGACCCCCAGACAATAGTGGTTGGTGTGATTTTTGAGAAACATTTCTTTCGAGCAGGGGGCTCGAGTTTGACAAACCTCCCGGGATTCATGGTAGACCTAAGGATTCTTTCAAATTTCACTGGGGAGAAAGACCCAATCCCGCTGAAGGCTTGAATCCTAAAACTATAACTTGGGGAACCCTCAGGAGGTGTAAAATCAGAATCTTGGGAGGGGGATGAGTTCATGCCCTCCTAGCGCCAGTTTCTGTTGACGGGGTTTTGCTGACCGGGTCCACCAATAGTCATAAGTTGTCACCGGGTACCGGAGGTACCAGCCAACTCTGCCTGTAAAGGTTATCCGGGGGAGTTAGATTCCCCAAGCCTTCAAGCACCTAGGTGTCTGGTCACGACGGTGCAGGGCTCGGTTGGGAGAAGTGACTATTTTTGAGAGGGATAGCTGGTTTCTTCAACTCATTCTCTCTAGAGATTCAATAAGGTAAGGTTTCCCCTAGCATTCTACACTTAGCAAATAAAATGAGAAAAATATCCTGCAGGGTTAGAAAAACTTCATCTAACTATAGTCATGTTTAAATGTTCAGGACATCAATAACACCCTGATATACTACACTAAATACCGAAGAAATACACAACCATCAGCTAGTATTTTATCAGTAGTGAGGGAAAAAAGGTCAATCTATTTGACATATCAGAGTAGAAGACATAAAGAACATGAAACATAAAATACCATTAACTCAGAATCATGAATGCCAACAACATCATTGCAAAGAATTCTCCCTTCTTCATTAATGTCTCTTCCAGCAAGCACTGGTGCGTGATACAATGGTGGCTCCAGGGGAGCGTCTAACTATTGAAAACAGAACAATGGAGCATTGAGCTTTGCAAAAAAAATGAGAAATGACCTTTCTATTACTGTGGGAAACAAAATCATCAATTTCTATCACCCTTAGAAATGGGCCGGTCTGGCTATTTATACACATTCTCTTCTAACCCTAACCCTAACCCTATTTTACATCATGTTTCAATAAAATATAATATCTGGGGGCCGGTACTACCTGTGCCACCCTACAAAAGACCTTGAGATGGAATAGGCCTGTCATGTCAGAAGAATGAGACAAGAATATACAGTGGAAGAATCGATCTTGAGAAGAGAGCTAAGAAGGAGAAGGAAGAAAGTAGGTCCCTCGAGGATCAAGGCTACATGCCTCATAAATAGGAAATGCGGTGCCCTGTCTCCAATGCACTAGGTGTACCTCTGAATGGCACCTTGAGAAGACCACCCTGTCAGAAAACCAATTGTTGAGTTGACACCCCCTTGATGTAGCCAACTACCTTCTGACAGCCTTTATTAACCGCTCCTGAAAGTGACCGGTCAACCTCGGGAACCGGCACACGGATCACTTGAAAAAATACAAAATTTAGGATCTGAGACTCTGAGATCTAGGAACTTACATTCCCAAAATAATAAAGAATACCTAATGTTTGAGTTTTCTCCGGCCTTCGGAGAAGCTCAAGGTTGTTTATTATCATTGAAAGATTGGAGGAGGTGGGAGATGCCATCTTTGTCAATATCCCTTAGGCTGGCCCTTCAGAACTTAGCCACCTCAATTTGTTCCTTTAGGTCCAAAACATTCTCCTTAAATTCATCAGCCATTTTTTCCGCATCATGACCACTAAGCACCATGCGAGTTAATTTCATCATTTGGACACCATCTATCCCCTCTAGGGATTGATATCGGGACTTCATCATTTCATCAAAACTCCCCAAAACTAAATCCTCTGGTGTGCATGTATCTGTACTGAGGGGGTCAACCCCAAAAGTCTTCGCTACAAAAGACTTGTATAAATTGAAAGAATATTTTACTATATTGACTTTATCTTGTAGAGTCCCTACCAGTTGCTTGGTTACCTCCAATGTGAGGTCAAGTCTAGAGTGTTGCATCCTCACAAAATCAAATGATTCATCCCCCAAAATTTTAGATTCAGAAACCATTTCCTCTCCCAGGCCGAGGAGTTCTTCAAGCTCTACCTTCCATGCTTGATAATTTTTGATATCACCCTCCCACAGGTCAATAATAGTCTCTGCCTGGTGTAGAACATGCCAGGCTATATATAAGTTTGGGAGGGTGGATACCAGGAAACGCTGGCTGTTTCCTATTTGTAGGGTGACCCACTCGTCGACTGCCTAGGCCTTCTTCTTCATTGTTTGCAAGGAATCTATGTCGCTCTGCGATAGATCTTCAGATGTGGAAGCCTCCAGAGGAGCGGCGTTGATAGGTCAAGCTAGCTCAGTAAGCAACCCCATAAGGTTTGCATTTTTTGCCTTTTCTATCTTGAGCCTTTGGGCCTCTTTTTCATAATGGGACTCCACTGCCCTAGCTACCTCCTTCAGCAAGACCACCTCACCTTGTTTTCCCTTTTTTCCCAGCGATACCTCTACAACGCTGTAATCTCTGGGCTCTGCGGTTGCTTCATCAGCGCCCAGGGGAGGCGTCGCCACAATGGTAATTGTTTCTCCACCCGACCTATTTTGAAGAGTATGAACCATTTGGGCTTTCTTTGCCTTCGGTGGGGCCTACACCTGAGCCATCATTTTGGCCAGGGAGAGAGGAGTTCTGAGAGTGGACGAAGCTTTTCTTTTTTTTCTCTCTACTAACTACTGAGGTGGCAGGGGTGGATTTTCTGCTAGATTCTATTCTCTTGGTTCCTCCTCGGTGTCCTATGGCTACCGCTCCTTAGTGGTGTGGACATCATCCATCAGTTTCTCTATGTCTTCTTTATTAGTAATATCTTCCTCAGCAACATCCATCTCCTCAGCCTTGTCCTCTGTATCTATTGCTTTGTCTGGACTTTTGTTGGCTTCTTCATGGATCTCCTCTTTGTGTTGCTCGGCCTCTACTACCGGGGCTTCTTCTTCTGTTGGCACATCCTTTGACAGTAGGGGAGGTACTGGGCTAAGATTTAAAGTTTGGGCCGCGGTAATTACCTGCCCAAAGATCACTCCCAGGAGTGGTGCTTGGAATGTAGCGGCTGGGGTTACAGTTATTCCTGAAGGTCCGGTTCCCCCATCAGATGTCGTTTGTTCATTCTACCCTTGTTGGTCCACCCCCGGATCCTATGTCTCCAGAGCCTCGGAGGCAATCTCTGGCTCTGGCTCCCTTTCTTCTATCTGTTTTTCCTGCTCCTGTGCAAGCTCTTGTTTCGTAGCTTCTTGTTCTATAGCTGGGACTTCTACCTCCGTTTGTCTGGTGTCCCCCTGTAGGTTTTCAAACTCATCGATTGCAAAGACATCATCAAATTCCTCCTGCGAGGGGGGACTGGGCGGGACTTTGGCAGGCTCTGTTTCCTTTTTCGGCTCTGGGGAACTGGAAGAGAGGATTTCTACTTGTGGGGTTTGGGACGTACCCAACCCTAGCTTAGCCTTAGGCTTTTGGTTAAGCCTCTTCTTTCTTCGGGTAACCAAGGGTGGCCTCGCATCCTTTATTGTTGTTTCTTCTGTTGGATCCACCCCCGTTGCCTTCGCCATTAAGGCTACCAGCGACGGGGAGGAAGAGGGACGAATTGGCCCAGCCATGAGTATTGGAGTGGCCAGCCATGTTATTAATTTCTCCCTTATTTGTTGGGAGGCTTCCAGTGACTGCTTTATTTGTTCCTTTATGGGGACTTCTTGCGCAGGAGGGGTCGTATCTATTCTTTTTCCTTTATCCACTCTCTGTGAAGAAGTCCCGGCCCTGGAGTCAATTTTGGTGCTAGCTGGGCTACCCGGCGGGCACTTCCAGGGCACACCTTCTTGAAGTAGGCATGACTTCGCTTGACCACCTCTCGGGTGAAGTCCTCAATTGTAGGCCCTTCCTGGGAATCCCAATTTACTGGTGGGAGGGTCATTGTATCAATCCCTTTTGCCTTGTATTGGGGATCGATAGTGGGGTTGGCGTCTGAGAAGTCCTCTGGGAACCTCCGGAGCTTCAACCTTTCCATAGTGCCTATTGTCATCCTGATGTAGTGCCAGCTCCACACCTCCACGTCATCCTGGCAATCTTCCCAGAAATCCTCCATATGGTAGTGATGGGGCTCTAAAGCCCGGGAAAGTGCCGTTGCAATCTTACCGTGCGGATCAAAAAAAATTCGCGCCAAGTAAAATTCTTCCAAGTTGTAGCTTTTTAGTTCGTTATCCACCTCTTTTGCGGTGGCTAGGCTGCATGAGTAGTTCCCATAGATGATTGGGAATGGAATATTGGGTATCTTCTTCAAGGCAAAGAGTGCATGCACCTCCATTATCTGTCTGTAGTATTCCAAGAGCACGATCTTGTCCCCACAGTGTTTGGGAAACAAGTAGGGTTTCGTAGAGAAGCCGGTGACCCTAATATAAGTGTGCTATTAGAATTGGATGTAGTAATATCCATAACTCTGGACCAAATTCTCACTTCTATGGATAGGCGGTATCCTACATCCCGGGTGGGTGTGATCAGGTGATAGTAAATGAACACATCATTTACCCAGCAAAAACTGGGGAAGCTGGCCTCCCATTGAACCTGTGGGAAATGGTCCCACGGTGCCTTTTGTCCCAAGCCCATCCTAAGCACGCCATCTATAAGTAGCCCATGGGCATGGGGTCTCTACTGCACCAGGGCCTAGAAAATATAGGAAGTCATGTAAAATTTCTTCTTCTTGGCTAGTTGAAGGAACTGGGAGTCGACATGATTTGAAATTATGGCTGCCCAGTCGAAGTATCCTCCCTTGGTGGAGATGCCGAGGAGGAAGTAATACATCCATTTATAAAATTCTTGGGTAGAGGGCTGCCCAAAGACCTGGGCCAATGCTATCATTCCCATCTGAATGCTCTCTTTGAACTCGGACTTGGAAATTTCTATCTTCATCCTCTTGGGGTCCCTCTTTGGAACCTTGAGCCAATGAGTGTTCATGTATACCTTGGCAGCATCCTCCAACTATGTGAATTGGGCCAAGGCATTTGACCTTTTAACCACAGAAGCCTTGGCGAATTGAGGGATCCCCAGACCCGCCTGGAATGTGTCAGGGTCGAGAGATGCCAAAGGAGTAGGGTACCCGGTTGGTTCTACGGCTGCGAGCATAACAGCCCAAACAGAAGAGTTGTAATTAGCAGCCAGCATTAGGATAAGCTCTGGAGATTGTACAGAGCATGGGAAAAAAGTCACCTTAAGGATTCCAGAGTCCCCAACATTGATGGCCAGCTGATCTCCAGCCTATCGCTAGATGTACATTATTTTCAGCAAGGCCTACATTTTTGGCCATGTCCCGATGCTGGTTTCGGTAATGAGTTTAACTTTGGACTCAATCTTTGAGCCCATAATAACACTTTCTTGCATGAACTTCATGATTAGGGGTAATTTCTCTAGGGCCCTTTCGATTTTGGATTTTACCGCCGCCCCGGTAGCCATTGCGGAAGGTAGCTCTGGAATTTTAGGTGGAGAGGATGCGGATGCTTCAGATATGTTTGTGAAGCATACTCTGGAAACCTACAAGGCAAAGTGACCATTAGAATGTATTAATAAATAAATACTCTGGGGTCCGAAGATCTTACCACCATGATGCCTGCTTTTCTTGGAAAGTTAGTTTCATTCAGAGAAAACTTGAAAAGCACAGGCATTACATAAACTTAAGATTGACTGAACATCCAGGCACCAGAAATTTTATCACACTTGGTAAAGACATGGGATGGGTGACGGTAGGGGACCCAGAGCCCAAATAAGTAACCGTTGGTGAGGATGTGTAAAAAGGAAAACCATCAAGCCCACGTGGGTGCCACATGCATAGGTATTAAATAGGAGTTATGGTGATGACGACAGAGCCAACTGTCTGAACACATGAAAAGTGAAGGCCACTTGGATGGAATTAATTGTGCACATGGGACATAAATGAAGGTCTGGCTAGTTTTATGGAGGAGAGAGAAAACCATCTATTTGAAATTGGCCAAAAGTTGAGTTTCAAACAGGTGGTTTTCTGCCCTCAAATGAATTTACGAGCGGAAAACTAGCGACACAGGCAACTCGACCACCTTGCTAAGCTACCTGGAAGGATATATATGAAAGCCAAGGGATATATACATGGGGAATGGAAGGATATAAAACAAATATACACAAAATTACACATATATACACCACAGAATGACATCTGCAGGAAACCAGGCAAGGCACAAGGTATATACAAATTTCTACATTATTTACAGGACAACCACACCTGCGCAGAGGGTGGACAACCCTCTAGCAGAGCCAACCCACCAACGGGCGGCAAAACCAGAAAAGAAAACAAATAGAACCGAAGGACAACAAAAAAAAACAAGATAGAGAAGGAACAACAGATAAACAAAAAATTGGCGGGAAAAGGGACACCAACCTGAGAATAATGAAAGGAGAAGGAAAGAAGTCACCATGATAGCTCTACAAAAGCTAGAGTTTCCAAACGATCACAACCCACCACCACGAAGCACTCATAATCGCCTGAAAAGGATGGAAGTGTTTAGCACTGATTGTCGTTAATTTTCTTCAAATTGCTCTGTAATTGCTCTGAGATAGCTCTGAGTGTTTGAGTGTTTTAATCTTGGTAAATGTGAAAGTGATAGATAATTTCTATTTATACCCATGCTAAAAAGGTGATTGATCTCCTTCTGACAATCTCCGGACAAGAAAACCTCCAGACCCCGGGCCTGGGGATTCCCCGCGACGATCACCTTAAGAACATTGTGACAAAGAATCCCAGAGTCTGGAATCTGGCTCCCAACGAAGAACAACCTCCAGGACCGGAGTCCTGGAGATGAAAAACCAACCAAACAAAATACAACAATGGGGAAGAAAACCCCAGAGAAAGAAAACAAAGGGAGAAAGACAAGGCAAGAGCCGCAAGAAAAAACAACAAAACAAACAAAAGAAGGAAAAAAAAAAAGGGGAACCCAACATTTTGCACACAAAATGTAGGGACGGGGATGCAAGGCATAACAAAGCCCAATCAATAAGAATGTGTGAACTTGTTGAACATAAAAAGAAATTCAAAGATGACAAGGCTATGGCAGAAGAAGAAAAGAGAATGATGACTACCAGACTTGATGAAAGAACACATGATGTACAAATAATGACAGTTAATCAAGTAGACATGGAAAATCAACTACTACTTATGAATCAGGAGATCAGCAGGAAAGACTTGGAGATTGTTAATCTTAGATCTAAGAATAGTCAATTGAAAGATGAATTGAGATCTAAGAAATAAATTAATAACAGAGTGAATGATCCGAGTGCTTCTATGAGCTACTTTGAAAAATTGGTGGAAGCATCAAGAAGACCTGAAGATTCTTCTGGATTAGGTCACACTGAACAACATACAACCATTGAAGAAGGAGAATCATCTAAGATAGGTGAAAGAAGGTATGCAAAGCCAAGAAACAACAAACCTGTTTGCCACCACTGTGGGACACCAGGTCATAAAGAAAACATTTGCCGAAGCAAGAATGGTAAGTCTAATCCAAAAAATAATTTTAATGGTTATTGCTTTAACTGTAATAAGTTTGGACATCAAGCACGTGAATGTAAGACAAAGGCAAGAAAAACACCTAGACTCAATGGTAACTGCTATAACTGTCACAAATATGGTCATAGAGTGCAAGATTATAGATCTAAAGGTAAACAACAGTGGACATCAAAGGTACAAGAGAAATCACCAAGAAAAGGAAATACTCACAATTGGGACTACAATACATGGCATAGTTGTCATTACTGTGGTGAGTATGGACATGTTCCAGAAAACTGCATAAGGGCACATTTCAGAGGAAAGTCTAAAATTTGGATGAATGGAAGCTTAGTTTGTCACAGTTGTCTGGAAATTGGTCATACAAGGAAAGATTGCAAGACTAGGGTACCTTCTCCTACTGTTGAGAAAATAAGGGAACAGATGAACAAGACATGGGTTAAGAAGTCTGAACCATGCAGCAGTGAAGCTCGGGAAGCCAAGGTCACCCAATCTAATGGATCAGGTGATCACATCATCTCCAACTAAGAAAAAGAGGTATGTAAGGAACTGTATCTAAAACTCTTATCTTACATCAGTTCCTAACATAGAATGTACAAAAGTCCATATTTTCATATGTTAAGATGCACCAGGACATATTTTGAAGACAAATGCCAAGTTGAGCCAAATTGCACTATAGGTGCCGAGTACTATTCATGGACACTAAGGTCGAGTTCTTTAGTGAGTGTCGAGTTTTGTTGGATGAGTAAAGTTTTGTGAAGGCCGAGTTTAGTAAGCCAAGTGGGATGCAAGTTGTGTTAAAGCCAAGGACAGCTAGCTTGCACTAACTCAATGGGTAGAACATTCATTTATTACCTACCTTGACTTTTCAAAGTCTATAAAGGATGAACAGTTGACACTTCATTTTTACCTTGCAATTTTTATTGTTTATAGAGTGATTGAAGTAATTTGCAGAATTGATCTTAACGAAGTTAGCTACGAAGATTTCATCAGCGTGCCATCAACAATCCTAAGGTGAATAGTGAAAAGTGTTACTTGCCGAGGTACTCTGTTTCTCATCTTTCAAACCCTAATTTCAAGATTATGGCTGCAAATTCTTCCGCACTAGCTAAAAGTATGGAGGGAGAGCAACAACAAATTTAGTTAGTATGGAGTGATGAATGTGAACCTCTCAACTTTTGAGCCATTCCTAAAAGTGTGATTCAGAGTGATTTAACAAGAGCCCTCTCATCCATTCCACCCAAGGTACTTATGATCCATGACGTTTGATCATGTTATATGGTTAAAATTGGTGAAGTAGGTGATAGTGAATTGAGGAAATCCTACAGCAAATTATGTGTCAATGGAGTTCTGAAGGCAGAATTCAAACATCTAGCCGACAAAGGGTTAAATCGTGCCCTACATTTTCCACAAGGTTTCAAAGATGAATGGATTAAGGTTATCGTTAACCGAGTTCATGACATGTTTATGTGGTTGGATAATGGACCAGTCAAGATCACCAAAAGCATGATTCATCGAGTGACTCGATATCCTATAGTGAAAGAAAAATGAACAATGAGGGATAACAACAAAGAAGAAATTACACTGAACACTAGAGCCATATGGAATAATAGAGGTATGGCTATCTCTAAAATTACAAACGTAGAACTTGATTTTGGAGTAAGATTAATAGCACATAAGTTCTATCAGTCGAGCAGATTGGATAGTGTTCCTTGTACAGCAGTTGATCATGCATGGAAAATTGTCAAGAAGAACCATACATATGATCTTGCTGAGCTACAACAGACACAATTAGCCTAGAACCTAGCATCAATTAGAAAGGCTAAGAGCTCATCATGTAAGTTTGGTTCCTTACTAGTCTGTATATTTTTCTACATTCAGGATACATTTCCCACATGGGGAAATATTGTTTGGAAAAAGGTTAGACCCATTACAGTTCAGATTAGTGAATGTATTGAGAAATTAGGAAGTAATTTCAATAGCATTATGGGGAGCTATTTTGTAGAATTCAAGAAGAGAATGAGATTAAGAACTATAATTCCTAAGTCACTAGTGGAGAAGCACTATGAGGAAATTTTTTTTCTAGTTGATACAGATAACACTTATATCCAGGCTGTGACACCTAGGATAACATGCTTAGAACCATTTCCATATGAAATTAACATTGATGAAGCATCAAATGCCATCATTGCACTCCTTATCGAGGCAATTGATACTACAACAGAGAGATTGGAAATTTTGATGAAGCCAAAGATAAAATTTATAGAAACTTGAATGAGGGAACTATGGAAAGGAAAAGAAAGATGATTGTGAAAAATATGAAGAAAATGGTTGGCTTAGGTAGTGATGAAGAACCTGAGGATGCACCTTTAGACCTGACCACTGGACAAGGTGAGGATATATCTACAAAAGAGGAAGTGAGTGCATCAGATGATGTCACTAAGAAAGCCAAGGGTAAAAGACCATCAATTGTCATAGTAACCAAGAAAAGCAAAGCTAAACCTAAGGTTACACCTCCTGCAGCAAATCATCTGAGGACTAGAGCATCTACTATTACTTCTCTAGTAGAAGTACAAACTAAAGTATATGGTAAAAGGAAAATTACAGAGAGTAGTTAATTATAGAGAGTAGTTTTGGAAATGAAGCTAAGGTTGCTTCTAAGGCTGAGCTGAGTAAGCCAGAAAAGATACCAAGAAGGAGACTAAATTTGGGAATAGATAGTGATGAGGAAAAGACAGAAACTAATGAACCTAGCAACATACCTACAGCACAATTCAAGAAACCAGCTAGTATTGATGAGGTATTTGACACTTTGAGGAATTCAGCAAGGTTAGAAACTTTTAAGTTCATTAAGTATGAGAAATTGAATAATGTGGATAGGCACAAAGTTCAGGAAGCACTCTTGGATATGATGAGTACTTTCAAGTTAACTCCTACAGAGATAGGAAATCATGTGCCAAATGAACTATATGGTTTTCTGTCAAGAAAATGGGAATTTGCACTTACTACAGAGATACAGATCAGGGAAGGAACTCTAGATAAGGTAATACTTGAGTTAACCTCAAAACAAAGAGCCAAATTCATTGAGGATTACAAGAGTAGGTTTGTTCCTAAACTCAGAGGCTATGTTGTTCTGAAAAATGATATTGAAGGTGTAGTATAGTAGAGCACAAGAATCTGGAAGGAAATCTTTGGATTGATCGTTCCAAAAGATAAGAAATCTGGTGAGGGGACATCCGAGCAAAAGACAAAAGAAGTTGAAGTGAAGACTACCCCTGAGCCACAGATAACTCAAGGTCAAATTGCCACAGAACAGGACAAAACCAAAGATGCATTAGACTCATCTAATTCTGTTGATCTGACTACAGACAGTCCTATGGATTTTATAGTTGATGATCCAAGCAATTTGAATACTGAGGAACAAGATATGCCAAGTGGTACTTACACTGATTTGCGTATTAAGGCAACTGGTACTAAAGAAGAAAAGACCACAGCATCTGATGAGATAATTGAAGTTGTCAATGATCAGAAAGGTGAAGAAAAATAGCAAAAAAATACACAAGAGGTAACAATCCACCTATTTTAGAGCTTGTGAAAATAGTTTTAGATAGTGGAGTAGTGATAAAAGATACTATTGATAAGCCTAAGGAAGAAGAGGCAATGCAAGTGTTGGTTGATCTACCACACTCTACATCATCCACTCCCACTAGTCCAAAAGCTAGGAGTATGCTGAACCCCTAGACAATATTAATAGAATTAAAAGAGGCAATGGATATTAACACCGTCAAAGGGAAAGATATTATGCTGCCGAGCATAAGTTCTCCAGAGTTGAAGAAAAATAAAATTCTGAAGAAGTCTCACATTCTAGATGTAACTTTAGATGAAGTCATTGTGATTCCATAATGGGATCCCAATGAGTTATATTTTGAACAGATAGGGACTCTTCAGGAATTATCTAAGAGGAAGAAGAGACAGGAAGAGATGAAAATAGAACAAAAGCAAAAGCAGGTGTTGCATGACATCAAAGACATATTTACAAAGGCTTTTGACTTAGAGGATGAAATGCCTCAAGCTCCAATTATTGATCAGCTAGTCAACATTGTATAGAAGGTAACTGACGAAGACATAGACAACAATGAAAAGCTTCTACAATGGTCCAGGGGAAGATTTGAGAGAAAAGTTCTAGAGAAAATTTTAGAATAGATTGCCACAACACAGGTTGAACTTTCTATTCTTGTAGAAACTTTAGAGAAAGTTACAGCCAATGTTTATTCTTTGTACAGAAAATTATGTGATGTTGAATTTTTAACAAAGGATAATCTACAACTTGTTGAGAAGCTACAGTTAGATTTAAGATCAACTATCACTACTTTGGGTAAAGATACTACCTCTAGTTCTTTACATCTTACTAAGTTGATAAATGCACAATGGAGAATAGTCGAGCTTATGGCTGAAGATGGTCGAATAAGGGCCAAATTGATAACTATTTAGACAAGTCTATTTCCTCACTTGGAGGTAATACAGAAGGAATTTTCAATTGTAAAGGAGTTATCATAGAGTAATGCAAATCTATCAACTGTAGAAAGTTTAGTGAGTCTAGCTGTCGAGCTATAAATAAAATTGGAAGTTATGAAGATTGTTAAGGAAAGCTGGGATACTACATTTCAATCCACCCTACAGCTTCATAAACAATTTTTGGATAAGTACAACTTAACCCCACCTGCAATCAGTGACAAAAACAAGGGGGAAATCAATAAGGAAGTTGGAAAGGATACATAATAATACATCAGTACAGAACAGGTACACTTGTATATAAATTTTTGAAGGCATGTAAACTTTTTATGGATTATTTTTGAGTATATTCCTAGGGGGAGTACTTTGTGTACTTAGGAAACATTTTGATGAAATGAACGGAAGTAATGATAAGTTTTTTTGCCACTAACATCAAAGAGGGAGATTGTTAATCTCTAAGTTCTATTGATGATTAGTGACCAACACTTAGTCATTCACTTAGGCATTTTTAGTTGGCTATCATTGTGGCTGAGCTAAAACTACACAAGGCTAAGCAACATTGCTGAGCATTTTTTAGTTTTTCGAGTTACATTGCTGAGCCGAGAAGGATACAGAGATGTTAAGTGCTGAGCGACAGAGAAGTCAAGTGTCGAGAAGAATAGTTTTTGTATACATTTCTGGAATGATTCAAACTTCAAGGATAAGTGATCTGGCCAACTTATATAAGCTTTTTTGGGCCGACTTATGTATAAATTTAATATTCTTCTATGGAGTTAGTTATGCATTTAATTGTTTTATCCTATGCATGAACATTAATTGTAATACCATCAAGGTATAGGTATTAGATCTTGATCGTTGATCTAGATCTCACTGTCAGACTTGAAAGGATATATTAGATTTCTTTGAAACCCTATTTTTGTAAGTGTGTAAGAATAGTAGATGAAGTGTGGTGATTGCATTTTTGAAGTGAAATGCACAGAGGGTTATTTTGTTAAGAAGAAGAGATTAAGTAGAGTGACAACACAGTGAACAGTAGAGTAAAGATTATATCAAAATATGAGATCATAGAAGGTATTGGAAAGAGGAGATCTGTAATCAGCATCAGAGTGCATAAAGACGGATCAATACTTGAGACAGTCTAATCATTGTATCAGGTGAAAATATCTTAACAGAGTGGTTCTAGTAGACCTTTCTTTATCTCCTAACAAAGTGCTTACTTTATTGTAATTTGAAATCCTTTAACAGGGTAGATTGTAATGATATTTGGCTCTTAACTGGGTAGACCTTTAACAGGATAGATTACATTTTTTAATCAACATTTGTAGCCTTAATAGGCACACTTTATTACTGCAGTAGTGGAGAATTTTGTTGGTGTCATCCCCACCCCAGTTTTACCTATTTGGGTTTCTGGGTTACCATGTTATTGTGTTATGTGTTATTTATTTCATTGTGTGGCTGCTATCTGAGATTACATTAGATTCATATATGTATGAATGTGGATCATTTTGTTTTAAGTGTTTAAATTTGAAGATCTGATTCACCCCCCCCCCCTCTCAGTATCTTTCTTTCCCATTATTGTATTTCCAACAATGAAATCATGAGAGAAGTAGCTAGAGATATATTTGCAATCTTAATTTCATTATATCTAACCTTTGTATCCTTTATTTCCATGATCTCATCCTTAACAAGTATTGAGATTTTGTTTTATCTTCCCAATGTTCACCTCCTTGGATAATCATCTTGTTTGTTTTGTTTAACTCCTTTGTTTCCTTTTTAGGTTTTTTTGTTGTATCAAATATTTATCCATCTTCTAGATAATTAATGGATCTAGCGAAATAATGGAGTTCCAAAGAATTGCATCTTTCCCCATTAACCTTTGGCTAGAGAGGACTTTAGAAATTAATTTACCCTTTTTATATGGAATTATTTGTTGGAGGAATAAGACATTTGTCTATGAGATGACCAATTTTGAGTAAATTTGAAAAAATAACATTCTCATGAACAATGGGTTAACATATTTTAACAACCTTTGAGTTTAAAGGATGATACTACGTGTAAGGGGCTTATTAAATTCAACATCAATACAAAGTCAAGAAATTATAAGATGATATTTTTTGGAGATTATCAATAGTTATAAGAGCACAAAATAAATTAAATATATGCTTTAGAGTATCAGGCCTCGAATATTCTAGAGGAATCTTTGATATGTGAATGAAAGTACAGGATAAATTATTATATATTCTAGATTAGGTCTAAATTATTCTTCCATTTATAGAGAGAAATAACACTACATTGTCCTTTATCAAAAAACCAATGGTCTTCTAAGAGGGGGGTGAAGCAGTTAGCTACCAATTATCTTACAGTCCCAAATTCCTCCAGATGTATATAAAAAATGATTTCACAAATATAATTCAACTCAGTGAAATGTATTATCTATGTTCTAGTTAATTAGTGTTTACCGAGTATCAATAAATTAATACTGTGATTACCGATCAATGTCAATAAAGTAAAGTGTAAAGAAAAATAACAATCCACAACGTTCATGCATGTTGACACATATATTTGTAATGTGGAAACCCTGCTAAGGTAAAAACCACCTAGGACCAGTAACCCAAAATATTTCACTCTTTTGAAGTGAGCTCAGTGAAGAGGCAACCCTACTAAAGGTTACAATGTACACTATTAAATGTGACCTGGTTAGAGGATTTAAAACTAACATTTCTCTCTTGACCATGCACTCACTATGGGGTCAACAAGAAAACATTCAACATTCATTATAATGTCATAATAAAGACTTTCACGTCCTACTCGATTAAGATATTTATCTCTAACAATGGTTAAATTGATAGAGTAATGATCTGATTCAAATACAACTTTGTTTTGAAGATTTTCTGATCTATGCTAAGTACAGAACACCTCTTATCAATTTGTTCACTTTTGTTCATCTCATACTTCATACTTTGTTCTGCTCACTAATTCTCTTTCCTCTGTCGCTTGGTGATGTCTAAAGAAAATGCTCAGTTCTGTCTTTAACCAATTTGATCAGTCATGCATAAAATTTGCATGTGCGCATCAGCTGTATGATTCAAAATGAATCTCTTGTCTCTTATATAGACATCATAACTTATTTAATTTTCATCCTTTAGATTTTTGTTCTTAATCTCCATCGTTGATTTTTCCTCTTAAACCATCCTTGACATTTGTGTTAAAAACACATTTCAATCTTTGTCCTCCAATCTTCCTTGAATTTTTATAACCGTTTGATCAACATAAAAAACTTTATCATTTACCTTAGAATCATCAATTCCCAGCTTAGCATTCTAGTTGGCGTCGGTTTGATTAAATTTCTCGGTCAATACCATGTTGTGGTTGTGATCCCTAGCTCAGTTACTACTATGCTTGTTATATAATGTGTTTTACTCGATGTTCATCATCTCTCAGTGTATATAAAAATCTTCATTTACCGATCACATAAACTTTGTTTTCTCTAGATATTCAATCCATAGTAGATGTTTTTCACCATAATGATACTCAAATAAGTTGACATCAATGATAATACATTAACTGATAATGTTTATCATAACATCGGTAACTCGGTTGACTATCAATAAATTACTTCAAACATACAATCAATCGTAGTTCATCAATCTCTCCCTTTTGAATTGATGGCAACACAATATTAATATGTAGTAGAAAAAAAGCCATACAACAAATATTAAACTTTTTTTTTACAACTGGAACAATTCTTTAGCTCTCCCTAGCTTCAATATATAAATTGTGTCACCATTAAAAACTCACCATGCAGACTCTCCCTGCAGATTTGACTCTCCCTGTAGATAGATATCTCTCTCCCTTTCTCTTTTCTCCCTTTAGTGGATAGATATTTCATTGATCATTCTTTCCCTTTGAAAACAATGCCAAAAATAAATATGCAACTCTTCAGTAGCCATAAAAATATCTTTGTTGTTTGGTGTAGTAACATAAGTACCTTGTAGTGTACTGATATGTCTGTATCAGTCGAGTTTAGCTTTGCATCAACATGATTGATATTTTGATTTCATGTAGGTTGATGCAACCTACTAGTCATCTTAGTGACCAATAGATAAGGGAAGAACCCCTAGTCTACCTCTCAAGTACTCAAATTTATCCTTCGGTAAGGGTTTGGTAAATATTTCTACAAGTTGTTCCTTTGATTGGACATATTTTAATATCATTTGTTTATCTTGTACTTGTTCCGTCAAGTAGTGATATTTGATAGATATATGCTTTGTTTCTACATGCATCACAAGGTTCTTTGAAATATTTATTGTACTTGTATTATTACAGTAAATTATCACTGGGCCAGTGATCTCTTCATTCATTCCTTTCAAAAGTTGTTTTATCCATGCTATGTTTGAATAGTTTGCAGAAAAAGCAACATATTCTACTTCTGTAGTTGACTCAGCTATGCATCCTTGCTTCTTGCTTATCCAAGTAAATAATATTTCTCCAATAAAGAATGCTCAACTAGTAGTACTCTTTCTATCATCAATGTTCCCAGCTCAATCAACATCAGTATAAAATTTTAGTTCAAACTTTCCTTTGATTTTGTACCATAGTCCATAATCCTCAGTATTCTTCAGATATCTAAAAATTATTGTTATAGATGTCATATCTGATTCTGTGGGATTAGCAAAAAATCTTGCAACAATTCCATCTACCTGTGCTACAATTGGTCTTGTGTGTACAACATACATCAATTTACCAATCATAGTTATATACAAAGTCTGATTTACCTCAGGTGTCTTATCTTCTTTTGTCAATTTGCATCCTGTCAGCATAGGTGTTCTAACTAACTTTTATTCTTCCATTATGAATGTTATCATTACTTCCTTGATGTATTTTGATTTAGTAATGTAGATACCTACAATATGTTATAAAATTTGCAAGCCAAGAAAAAATTTGATCTCTCCAAATATTGATATTTCAAATTCCTTCCTCATTTCATCAACAAATGAAGTGCATAGGTTATCATTACAAGAAAAGATAATATCATCAACAAAAATTTCAGAAATAAGGGTCTTATCATCATTTCCTCCTTTCAAATAAAAAGTGTTGTTATCACTTATTCTAATAAATCCAATACTTATAAGATAAGAGTGTAGTCTTTCATACCATGCTCTTGGTGCTTGTTTCAACCCATATAAAGCTTTTTGTAACTTACATACCATGTTTGTTTGATCAGGATCAACAAATCCTTCAAGTTGTTCAATGTATACCTATTCTTCAAGTATTTCATTCGAAAATGCAGACTTAACATCCATTTGATATACTTTGAATCCTTTATATGTTGCATATGCAAGTAGTATTCTAACTCTTTCAAGTCTAGCAATGGGTGCAAAATTTTCTCCATAGTCAATCCCTTCTTCTTGTCCATACACTTTGAAAACTAATCTTTCTTTATTTTTGGTTACATCTTCATTCTCATTCAATTTGTTTCTGAATATTCGTTTGGTGCAAATTACATTTTTATCACTCGGTCTCAGTACTAATGTCCATTCCTTTTTTTTTCTGTATCTACTCAATTTCCTCATTCATTGTTGTAATCCATTCTTAATTTTCTAATGCATCTCTAACATTCTTAGGCTCAAATTCACAAATTAAACATGTGTTATCTTTTAACTTACTTCTTGTCATCATGCAAGATCTTTTATCTCCAATAATATGATTTTGTGGATGATGTCTTCTCACCTATTTAGAAATTATAGGTTCAATTCTCTGTTCTTCATTGTCTTCTCTTTTAGGTTCATTGTGTTCTTGTTAGTGATCTTCAGTTTTGACATTTTCCTGTTTCTCGGTTTGTGCTACCTGTTGCCCGGTAACATTACCCTATTGCATGGTAATGTTACACATCTGCATCAGTATAGTATCAGGTTCTTCCATGTATACAAATCTATTGTAATCTCCTGGTTCTTTCATGTTGTCCTAATCATTCTTCTTAGCAAATTCATCAACTTTCACATTTGCACTTTCAATGATTTTGTTAAATGTCATGTTCAAATATTTATAAGCTTTACTCTTATTAGAATATCAAAGAAATATTCCTTCATTAATTTTTGAGTCAAATTTACCATTTTGATCATCTTTCATAATAGTTCTCTACCAGTTTATTTTTCCACTTTATCTTTGTACCATTTAAACATCTTAAATGCTTCATATTTTTCTTTTAGGAACATGACAGACATCATTCTAGAGTAGATATTAAAAAATAAAATAAATTATTTGTCCCCATAATAGATCTACATTCTCATTGGTCTACATAGGTCTATATGAACTATCTCCAAAATATCATTAGATGAAAAATTCTTGCTCTTAAAACTAGATTTTGACATCTTTTGCATTTGATAATTTTTGCACATTACATGGTCTGGTTTAGATAAACTCGATAAGCCTCTAACTTTTATTTTCTTACTAATCTTAACCATGTTGTCAAAATCTACATGAAAAATCCTTTTATGTCATAACCATATATCTTCATTCTTTTCCAATAAGCAAGTAGTCTCAGCAGTGTTAAGATAAAATAGGTTACCTTTTGATTGTTCACCAGTGCCGATCAACTTTCCTGTTTCATCAAAGATTCTAGCTATTCTATTTTCAAATGCAACTCGGTGACCTATTTTATTCGGCTATGAAACACTCAATAGATTATAATTAAGTCCTTTCACCCAATATGCATTCTCAAATTTGATTTGATTGTTCAACATAAAAGTACATTTTCCTTTCACTTGACAAGGTGTATCATTTCCCATTCTACCAGATCCACCATCATAATGTTCAAGAAATTTAAATTTTCCTTTATCTCTAGTCATGTGATGTGTACAGCCACTATCAATAACCCAAATGTCATGCTTACTAACTTTAGAAATAAGTGGTGAACTTCTACATACCTTTCATCTTCATGTGAGTCATCTTTCAAAGCTACAAACACTGTCTCAATATCTTCATCACTATAAGAACCACTGTCACTATCTTAATCTTAAGAAATGTAACAAGCCTTCTTGCCTTTATCTTTGTAATCTCAGTTATCTCTTATTTCATAAATGTGGTTGCTTTTTTAGTCTTGATCATCCTTTATATCATTAGATTTATCATTTCTTTCATCATTCTTTCTGTTAGGGTATCTTTTACCAAAATGGCCAATCTCTTTACAGTTAAAAAATATTTAAGGTAGTTTACCTTTATATCTTCCTTAACCTTTGTGCAATATTCTAACCATTAAAGCTTAAAGCTCATCAAGTTCCTTATCATTAATATCACTATCACTCTTATTTATGATTATGTGTTTTCTACTAGATTTACCTATTTTCAAAGTCGACAGAAATGTGGATTCCATAGAAGGTACAATACTATTGTTAAAATTATTTAGCTCAAAATTAATCAATCTTCCAACAAGACTATAAATAGTAATATTATTTCCAAGTGTTGCTCTCATTACATGTATTGCAAAGACTCTTATAGAATAAATAGGCAATAAAGTTCTAAGAATCTTGCTCACAATAGTGTCTTCATCAATAGTTCCACCAGCTCCTCGAATAACATTCATAACTTCTTTAAGTTAGGTATTGTACTATGTTATGTTCTCTCCTTTCATTCTGATATCATCAAAATTTGCTCAGAGACTTTAAGCTTTATCTCTCAGTACATTTTCATCTCCTCCATAAACTAGATTAATCTTTTCCCACATCTTCTTGGCAGTTGTACATGTCTTGATATCCTCAAATTCAGAATCAATAAGTGAAAAAGAAATCTCTACCATTATAAGATTGTGTTCATGTTTCTCTTTCATCTGATTAACATTCAAAGGTTAGGTACATATAATGAATTCATTATCTAAGCAAATTGCAATTTTATCTCCAATCAATGATAGGTATAGTCTCATCCTACTTTTCCATGACAAGAATTTCTCCTTGTTCAGCTTCAGTGCATCTCTCTTATACATGTTTTGATGTTTAGCTTAAGTCTTTCAAAACTTTCTTCTAAGCACCGTATGCTCTGATACCAATTGTTAGAATAAATGAGATGGGGGGTGCATCTATTAGCTCCCAATCATCCTATAGTCCCAAATTCTTCCAGATGTAGATAAAAAACAATTTCAAATATATAATTCAACTCGGTGAAATGTATTTTGTATGTACTAGTTAATTAGTGTTTACCGAGCATCAGTAAATTAACACTATGATTACTGATCAATGTCAATAAAGTAAAGTGTAGATAAAAAAAAAAATCCACAACATTCATGCACAATGACACATAGATTTTTAATTTGGAAACTTGTTAGTAATAACTAAGAGGGGGGGGGTGAGAGCCCTACCCCACCCCAAAGTCCCAAATGCGACCCCCAGGATAAACCCCTCTCACCTATTTTGGAGGAGAAAAGTAACTTCGCGGGCACCCTTAAGAGCAAGTTTGTGAAGATTGATATGGAAATAGTGGAGATAAAAAAAGGAATGCATGACCTGTTGGACCTCTACAGGAGGACCAATAAATTTGCCTTGACAGTTATGCACGCCTCCGCGTTAACTCTTTGTAATGTGCAGGGGAAGCTGTCTGATGGCAATCTGGAAGCTAATGCTGAAAACAGAGAACTATTTCTGTTCCTCCGGGAGGAGTGGGCGAGATCCCTGCTGTCCAAGCAGCTGGGAGGGAAGAATCAGCTCTTTGGTCTATGGTGTGTTATTTTTTGGATGGGCTAGTCCCTCGGTTCCCCTGCTCTGTTTTGAGGGGTGTTGTAAGTTTAGTTTTAATATTTGGACAAGCCTTGCATGGCTCCGTAACATTATTTTTTATGTTGTTGTTGATAATAGCTACTTTGGTTATTTCTTTTTAAGCAGAACTGATACTTTTGTTTTTGATAGAGGCAAAACTTTAAATTCCTGTGCTAACAGTCAAATCTGCTTCAAGCTTTGGCTAGT
>MU225669.1:1852884-1908706 GCA_018584345.1 Thuja plicata
AAGAGGGGGGGGGGGGGTGAATCAGTGGCCTCAAAAATTAATCCTTCAATCAACCCTTGAAACTTATTACCACTTTTAAGCTTTTAGTTATACTCAATCCTACAAGATGAATGCCTTAAAATACTTATAACAATTTACTACTTGTCAGAATGCTTTGTAAATCCTTCTTCTGTATGTTTACTGATAAGAAGTCTTGTATTTACCAAAACACAGTAAATAGATAGAGTATACCGATCAATCCAAAATTGCATATGTGAAATGTAAAATCGTAAAGTAATGAAACATAAACACATAACACATGGATTTTTAAGGAGGAAACCCTATTAGGGGAAAAACCACTAGGACCGGTACCCCAAATTTTCACTCTTCTAAAGTGAGCTCTGTTAGGAGCCAACCTTGTTAAAGGTTACAAACACATTGTTAGGTGTGACCTTGTTAGAGGATTTAAAAGATAGTTTGTCACCTAGTATCTGGCATCTAATGCTACCATTCTTGATCAAACACTCACTTGGCCTATCAATAGGTATCGGGCATATCTAATGCTACTTTCTATGATAAAATTTTTGATACTCCTTGGGATGTATCTCAATTACAAAATACTTTTAAGTCCTGCTCGGTTAAAAGACTTCATGCTTCAATGGTTAAACTGAAACATTAATTATTTGTTCACATATACAACTTGAATTACAGATTTTAAGATCTATTGTAAGTGCATTACCTTTCTAATCAATATAATCAATTCTATATCTTTTCTCCACACTATTCTTCTCTGTGATGTTGTTTCACTGTTAGTCAGTGTTTGCAGAATCTAGCTCTTTCCTCAACTTGTTTCATTAGGTTTGAATGAAGACTTTCTTCTCCTACAGAATCTCTTTAGTATCTTCCCTCTTTTTATCTTCACCCCACACACTTTGTAATGATGTAGGTTTGTCTCTTTATAAACATGATTTACCATTTATTGGCTTTCTTGATTCTTTGCGTGATCCACAATTCTCGCCAATTAGATTTAAAGAAAACTCCATTTTTGTCTCAAAGAGATGTTCTTGCCAACTAGACAAAGCAAATTTAAATCCATTACTCATTCTCGGCTTTATCTGGTCGATTAAAAAAATGATAAGTATCAGTTAAGTCTATTTATAGCTCCTTACAACTAAGCATTTTGTCATTTTTGAACTCTTTGTTTTGTCGGTCAACACTTCTATTAGTCATCGGTGATAAATGACTGTTCATTTGTTGTGACTTTAGTTGTCATCAGGATCCCTGTCCTTGTCTTTTCCATTGGGAAACACTGTAATTCTATCTGTCAGGTTACACTGTGATTTTCTTGTCGGGAAACACTATGACTTTTCTCTTCGGTAATGGTGTGCATTTCTAAGTCAGCTAACACTGTGACTTTGTGCTTTTACTCTATCCATCAGTGTGCACTCTGTCAGGTTATGTAGTCACTTTGTGAATACTTTACTTATATGCATTACTGATAGCATAGCCTTTGATTCATCGGTTCTTTGAAGTCTTTCGTAGTATTTCCATGACCATATAGATTATATCAAGTTGACATCAATGATAATACAATACATTAATTGATTTAATGCCTTACATGATCATCAACTTAACATCTTCAAATATTCAATCAGTTACATGTCATCAATCTCTCCCTTTGGCATTGATGGCAACATACTACATTATCATACTATACTATTACTAAAACAATATGAAATATAAAGTTTCATCAAGCTTTCCTTATGTAACTATTACAAATGTCTGGCTTTCAGAAGGCTCAAATAGTTTTGATTTGATTCTTGCAGCTTTCTGTTTGTCTTCAATTCCTTCATTGGATAGATGTAGAATCTTTCTTTCTCTGAAGTGATGTGTTTTTCTTCTATGTAAAACTCTCTCCCTTTGACTATTCTCATTTCTTGTGATGTCTCTTGTTAGCAATTCTTCCCCTTTGTGTGTACTCTCCCATTCTTGTTACATCTCTCCCTCTGGATACTTTGATGGATATAATCTCTCCCTGAGGTGATAATGGATATAATATCTCCCTTTATCTGTATGATAATGAGATATTTCTCTCCCTTTGACAACAATGCCAAACAAACTTTTGACACTAATGCAAAATGGATCCTTTCTATCCATAATAAATTCCTTGAATTTCCCAATCCATCGGTAATAACTATGGTGCTTGGAGTAGATAAATACCTTGCTTTATATAGATGTATCTTTGAAGTCCATCTCTCTACTTGCATCAACATGAATGATATTATGATAATATGCAGGCTGATGTAGCCTTCTAGTCATTTTACTAAGTAGTAGATAAGGGTCTGACCCCTATTCTCTTTCTCAAGTATTCAAATGCATTCTCAGGCAGTGGCTTGGTGAAGATATTGGCCAATTTTTCCTTTGATTGCACATACTCAAGTATTACCTCTTTCTCTTGAACTTGTTCTCTCAAATAATGATACTTGATGGAAATACGCTTTGTTTTAGCATGCATGAATGGACTCTTGGAAATGTTTATTGCACTTGTATTATCACAATAGATAATTACTTGTTTAAGAATTTTCATATGCATACCTTCCAGTAACTGTTTGATCCATGCAATATTTGAGCAGTTTGCAGCAGCAAAAACATACTCTGCTTCTGCAGTAGATTGAGAGATGCATCCTTGCTTCTTGCTGATCCATGTGACAAGTCTGTCACCCATAAAGAATGATCCTCTAGTTGTGCTCTTCTGGTCATCAATATTTCTAGCCCAATCAGCATCGCTAAAGACCTTAAGTTCAAATTTTCCTTCTTTTCTATACCATAAGACATATTTCTCAGTATTCTTCATATATATTAGGATTCTTTTCATAGCAGTCATATGTGATTCCCTGGGATTAGCAGAAAACCTAGCAACTATTCCTACTGCATGTGCAATATCTGGTCTAGTATGTACAACATACATGAGTTTTCCAATCATTGATCTGTACAAAGTCTGATTTACCTTTGTTGACTTATCCTCCTTTGTCAGCTTACATCCAGTTGCCATCGGTGTTCCATCTTGTTTGAACTCTTCCACCTTGAATATTTTCAGTACTTCTTTGATGTATTTGGATTGTGTAATGAAAATACCTTCATCTTATTGCATGATCTGTAGACCAAGAAAGAAATTGATCTATCCAAACATAGAAATCTCAAACTCTTTGCTCATTTCATTTTCAAATGATTTGAATAGCATTTCATTGCCTCCAAATATGATGTCATCAACAAATATCTCAAAAATCAAAATGTTAGCATCAGTATCTTCCTTCAAATAAAGATTATTGTTTTCACTAGTCCTTACAAATCCAATACTTATAAGATAGGAATGAAGTCTTTCATACAAGGCTCAAGGTGCTTTTTTCAATCCATACAGTGCTTTGTTTATTCTACATACCATGTCCCTCTTGTCTGGATCAAAAAACCCTTCTGGTTGTTCAATGTATACCTCTACTTCAAGTATTCCATTTAGGAATGTAGACTTGACATCCATTTCATATACCTTGAATCATTTATATGCAGCATAAGCAAGTAATATTCTTACTCCTTCTAGCCTAGAAATAGGTGCAAATGTCTCTCCATAGTCAATCCCTTCTTCTTGGGCATACCCCTTGCATACTAGTCTTTCTTTATTTCTGGTGACTTCTCCATTCTCATTCAGTTTATTCCTAAATATCCATTTTGTACCAATGACATTCTTTTCATCTGGTCTTGGTACAAGTGTCCATGTCTTGTTTTTCTCTATCTTCTCAATCTCCTCATTTATAGCATTAATCCATTGATCATTATCAAGTGCAACATTGACAGATTTTGGCTCATAATCACAAATAAGACATCTTGTATTTAGAGACTTACTTATGGTTCTCATACCATCCTTCTTGTCTCCAATGATATAGTTCTGTGGATGGTTATTTCTGACATATCTGGAAAGTACAGGTTCAACTCTTTGTCTATCAGCTTGATCATCATTTTGTCCTTCATTTTGTTCTCCATCACTTTATGCATCATCTTGAACAATATCTTGATCATCGGTATTTGCACCTTGATGCTCAGGTGCAATGATCTGTGCTCATGAGCTCTACATTGTTGGTCGAGTAGAGTGTTAGTTTCTTCATTGTATAAAAACTTATTGTATTCTTCTAGTTCTTTTTTTCTTTCCTTTTTCATTCTTCTCTGCAAATTCATCTATCTTTACATTTGCACTTTCAACAATTTTATTAGAGGATTTATTGAGACATTTATAAGCCTTGCTCTTGGTGGAATACCCTAGAAAGATTCCTTCATCACTCTTGGAGTCAAGTTTTCCATTTCTGTAATCTTTTAAGATATAACATTGACTACCAACATTTTTGAAGTAACTAAAATTGGGTGTGTATCCATACCATAGCTCATAAGGTGTCTTCTTCGCATTTTTCTTCAATTGTACTCTATTCAATGTGTAAACAATAGTACTGACAGCTTCCCTCTAGAAGATTTTGGTGATGTCTTTCTCTATCATCAGTGTCCTTGCACAATCAACTATGGATTTGTTCCTTCTTTCAGCAATTTCATTTTGTTGTGGTGTTCTCAGTGCAGAGACCTGTCTTTGGATTCCATGCTCATTACAAAAGTTAGTGAATTCATCTGAAAGAAATTCCCCTCCTCTATCTAATCTTAAGAATTTCAATTCCTTACCACTTTGTTTTTCTACCATTGCCTTGTACCATTTAAATATCTTAAATGCTTCTGATTTATCTTTTAGAAACATGACTATCATCATTCTAGAGTAATCATCAACAAATAGAATAAAATATCTATCACCATAATAACTCTTTGTCCTCATAGGTCCACATAAATCAGTATGGACTCATTCTAGAATGGCATCAGATGTATGGGTTTTTCTTTTGAAACTAGACTTTGTCATCTTACCTTTTTGACAATTCTTACTCATGATATTGTCGGGCTTGGTCATCGTTGGTAAGCCTCTTACATTTCTCTTTTTTCTTATCTTTATCATGTTGTCAAAGTTTACAAGATACAATATTTTCTGCCACAACCATATGTCTTCATTTCTAGCCATTAAGCAAGTGGTGTTAGTATCATTCAAATAGAATAAGTTACCTTTTGTCTGCTCACCAGTGCCAATCAGATTTCCTGATTTATTGAAGATATTTGCCTTCTTATTTTGAAGATCCGTGACCTAAATTATTCAACTGAGAAACACTCAATAGATTATAATTCAATCCATTTACCCAATAAGCATTTTCAAATTTTATCTGGTTATTCAACATTATGGTTCCTCTACCTTCAACTAAACAAGGTGTATCATTACCCATTCTTACTGAACCACCATTGTAGTATTCAAAAGTCTCAAACTTTTGCTTGTCACTGGTCATGTGGTGAGTGCATCCACTATCTATGATCCAAACATCATTTTTACTAACTTCAGATATGAGTGTCATTTCTACATACCTTTCTTCATCATCATCTGAATCATCTTTTACTGCCACAAACACCATCTCAATGTCTTCATCAGATTTAGTGTGAGTATCATCACTGTTGAGGTTTAGAATTACCACCCCAACTCAAGTATTGGGGATTTGATAGTATCCTATCCTAACATTGGAAACCTTCTCTAGCTGTGGGCGGACTATGATTGAGAAGGAGTCTCTAAATTTTAGGCCGGTTCCTATTTGATATGGAATATCACCTCCTGATTGGTAACTTAATGGGGAAAAGGGAAAAAGGAAGCTTTTGAAAACATAACTAGAATTAAAAGTGAGGTGATACACCAAAATTGGGGTCAAAATTTCTTTAGACAATGATACAGAAAAAACCCTAACTTATATGTTTAAGCTTGGTACTTTAGATCTCTAATCAACATATAGGCTAACCAAATCTTACTACTAGGGTTGAACCACGAATAGCTTGACTAATCAGAAAACATATAGATTTCTTACAAGGCTTTGAATTGATGATTACCTATGGAAGGAATATAGAACTCACTTCTTTTAGATATCAATTTGATAAAACACTTGTAAGAAAAGATGGAAACATGATGTGAAACCCAAACTTAAAAGCATATAGAAAAAGAATGAAATGTCTACTTTATTATCCTTCAAAAATCTGACAGAATAGATTACAAAATGGACTCCAAAAACATCTAGGAACAAGAAGTTCACTATATGCTCTATCTCCAGAATCTGCAACCCAATGGATACAAAATGTATACAAAAATCTAAAGGAACAAGAAAGTTCACTAAAAGCTCTCTTTTCTAAAATCTTGAACCCCCTAGGCATGAAACAAAGGATCCACTATATAGCCCACATGGCTAAACTTTGAAAGAAATTTCCCTCCAAAATTCTTATACAATAGAGAAAAACATTAAACCCTAAGGTCTAACAAATACCCCAAATCAAGCCTTAATTTTAGCCTCCTCAAGTTGGCAAATGAAAAATACATCTCTCAATACACTTCCCCAACCCTATTACATGACATATAAAAAATCACTAATCCTGAATACATAAACCCTAACCCAACAGTGTAGTATATAAGTCTAACTCTATTAGTCAACTGAGACAATGGCATGAGAAAACCCTAACTTTGCATCAACCCAACCACAATACAGCTAAGTTGATGTAACTCAAGCTTAATGTTTGATAACAGCTCATAACTGATACACTAAAAATATGGCATGTTATCTTTGTAGCATAAAGGTACTATTGTGGTACGGTGGAGGGAATGTCGAGGCACTGCAAGCTCATATAGCATTAACTCTATTTGTTAGTGGATTTCAAACATGGGTAAAACACATTGCATAGTGTTTGTCAATTTCATTTTGCACTTAGGGTTTTTTCTTCTGTGGCGCCGCAATGCTTGTTTGACCTAGAGTTGGGAAGCCATAATCAATGGCACTGAATCTACTTTTAGAGTATGTAAAGAATGTTAGGATTTGTGTGAAACCATGGGTTTGAACCTGCTCTACCATAACACATGGTGCATTTTGTGCATTTCTCTGGAGTCTGAGGCTTATTTGGTTGAACTTGGAGTTCAAGAGCTCAGATTATGTCAACTATGAGTTATGACCCATGGCCTCCAATGTGTGAAACACCTACAGAGATAACTTGCTGAGCTTGTGCTCTGTTGTTTTTAGAAGCCATAACATATGGCACCGCTCTTTCTTTGAACAGGGACTTAGAGTTGGTAGTTTTTAACAACCCCTGATAGCTTGGAATGACTCTAAGCTGTATTTTAGAGGTGTAGAGGGATCCATGATATTACGACATGAAACTAGGCATCTTAGCCACTCCTTCAGACTCATTCCCAACTGATGGTGAACTTACACTTGCAGAGGTCACGACTTTCTCTGTTAAAAAACACAGATCTCGGGCTCTGTCTCTCCTGCTGTTGACCCACGACACTTGGCTCCTAATCTTCAACCTCTTCTAGATAAGTTACATCCCTCACTTATATTTACTCTTCATAGATTGGAAACACTCTGCTTGTAACAAGTTCTAATTTTCTATATGTTTATTTCTAGAACTCGGTTTCTTGCAGCTCCATCTTTCTAGGTTCTCCTTGATTGCATCTCTTTTAAATAACAATTAAGGGTTTTTTAATGTTACTGCTCTGCATGTCGAACCCATTGTTTTACTACTTCAAAAATCCACCATAGCCCTGTCTTTTCTATTGTAACCCTAAACACCATGTTATTTCTTTTTGCCTACTTGCTGTCTTGTTCTTCATTAATGCTCTGCACTTAAAGGTTTTAAAACATGACAACACTGTGATGAGCACAAAACATGTTTTCTCTGTTATCACCGAAACTTCACCTTCATTGCTTTGTCTAAAGATATAAGTATAAAGTTCTCCTCCAGAATGTTTGTAAACCACACTTAGCTTCACTGGTGAAACCGTGAGCATACCTTATAAAAAATGAGAACATGACATGTTTAGAACATTGTGAAAGTGTTGTTCCTTTTAGTGTAAAAACACACTGTTCTTTTATCAGTATATAAGATGCCACCCATGGGGTTCAAGCAGGGGCTCGTGACTCCCATGGACACTAATCATAAAAAGAACCCTAAAAATATGTATACTCCATTAGTATGACTGTATGCTCTGCACTGTGTGCATGATGAACATTATACCAGAATAAGATGTATCTTTCTAAATACCCTACATAAAGACATCTCTTGAAATTTTTGCATTAAGGGAATGAATACAATATTCTTTTGAAGTCATGAACCATTATAGTATTTTTTTTTTTGAATTCTTCAATTGATGAACATACATTGTTTTTCTCCTAATGTAGTTGTTTTATTTGAATGTTTACTCCATAAAAGCGTACAACATAATGTTGCTTCAATTCTTGCTCATTTATTTTCACTTGCAACTCATATGCATTTTGTTAACTCTGTTACATATCTCTATTTCTTTGCAAATCTTACTATTTTATAAGCATAAACAAAAATATTTCATAACATAGAAATGATAATAATACCAGGCATGAATCTTCAAACAGTGATTTTTTCAAAATGAACCATTATGCCTTTTTTGCATTTGTGTACTCACTGTAACAGCATTACTTCCATTTCTTATTTGCAAAGAGAACCTCTCATCCTTCCACTTCTGCATATTTAGTCCATTAAGAACCCTTCCTTGCTCATGTGTCTCCTGTAGTATCAAGGATCCTTTTTTGCATCTACATTTTCTCCTTCTTTATGAATGCGAACCGTAACTTCTAGAGATGTGAACAACCTTTCCTACATATAATGACTTATGTGAATTTTGAGAACGGGCTCATGAATCTTACTACATTTTCTCTTGGTATTTGCACTCAGTCATATGATCACCTATTTCACACATATCACCAATCAATCTGTTAGGTCAGAAGATAAAAGGAATCAATTAATGTTTATGGGTGAGTGTCATTAGTGGATGCATTCATTCATGAGTGTTCATTGGTTCATTTGTGTTTGTTGAATTAACAAGTTGATAAAATTCTAAAAAAGGTTTCTCAGATAGGAATACTAAATCCCTTTCATTCAGGTATCTGGTTATAAAGACAAGAATAACATACATAAAAGTGACCACAAATAGAAAAAGGTTTCATGTTTAGAACAAGTCCCTTTAATAATATATTTTAGATATTGTGGATGCATGTTTTCTTGTTACATTGATTTCATCAGATTGATATGCAACATTAGAAGAATTGATTGTATGTTGTTTGTGTCCCATGTATTGCTTAGATCCAGCTGGATCTGACACCTCTTTTTTCTCTCATGATGGAGTTGAAAACCCTAAAGACCTAAATGAAGATGAAGACCAGGACTTCGAGACCTAGGACCTGACACACAACTAGCAAGCATCAAAAAACCACAAGACAATGCATGGGACCCCTACTCCATACTTCTATCATGCTTTCTATTATGTAAATGTACTATCTTTCTAGACATTAAAAGTGAAATATGAAAAGACACTTGTATACCACACTCAGTTTGAATGCACAATGTAATTGATCTGTTATAAGATTTTTTTTGAAATTTGGGAATGTGATCAATACTTAGTGTACAATGATGATACTTGAAAATGAATGTAACAATGAAATATTAATCAATAATATCTGAAGGGTAATATTAATTAGACTCCTAAAAATGCAATTTTTTCCTACTTGTAGTTATTTTGATGTATGTTGTTATTTAGGGTAACAATTCTGGCAACTTTTTTTGGATGTCTGCCTGCTAGACATGACCTTTAGACCTCATCCTAGGGCAATGGAGTTACAAAACCAAAACTATGGATGCAACCTTTATTGAAATCAAAATGCATGTAACCTAGACTCATGCAACCTAAAGACCTAGTGCTTGGACAACACTTATTGAAATGAAACCTAGAATAAACCTAACCCTCAAAGCAAAGCTTGAGGTGAATTCCATTAACTAGAATTTGCAAAACTTCCCCATCAGTTGTGGCCAACTGATAAGCATTATTTTCCTTACAAGTTGTAATAACAAAAGGGCATGACCAAAAATGGTCAAATTTATCATGCTGATGTGACCTACTCTTCAATACATCCCACTTGAGTACTAGATCCCTTTCTTTGAAATACTAGGATGTATTTCTCTTATCAAAAGACCTCTTAGTTTGGGCTTGCCTTAACTCCATAGTATCCAATGCATTTTTTCTTTCTTCTTCTAGTTGCAGCAATTCAACATATCTTAGTTTTAGAGTATCTCCCTCTTCAAATAGTAACATTTGATCAACAATCTGTAAAGCTGGAAACTCTGTAGAAATAGGCAATCTGGCCTCTTTACCATAGACCAGGACATAAGGTGAGTTCCCAATAACCTATTTAGGTGTTATTCTATCCAGCCATAGGGTTGCCTTCAATTTAGAGTGCCAATCCCTCTTTTTTCCTTGTAGACTCTTTTTGATGATCCTAATCAGGTTCTTATTGGTATATTCTGCAAGACCATTGCCCTGTGGGTAATAATTAGAAGAAGTATTCAAATAAATGGCATTCTTGATAGCCCACTCTATTATAATTGACCCAAAAAAAGCTAAAGCATTATTTGACACTATTGACTGAGGGACTCTAAACCTTGTTATAATATCATCATAGAATTTCAAAAAAAAGCTCCAGTAGATTCCTTTAGTGCAATAGCCTCTATCCATCTGGTGAAATAGTCTGTGGCAGTTCAGATCCACTTCTGTCCTGCACTATAATTTGGATTTATTGGACCAATAAAGTCCACTCCTCATTTATTGAATGGCTGATCTACAATGATTAGCTTTAACGACAATGATGACAACCTTTGTTTTCCTGCAAACATAGCACACTTTTGGAATTTTCTTGCCCATGAATGGGCGTCTTTAAAAAAAACTGGCCAATAATAGAAAACTCTTGAAACTTTCCATGCTGTAGTTTTAGGGCTGAAATGCCCTCCACAAGACACATCATGGAATTCAGATAGAATCTTGCTCTGATCAACATAGTCTATGAATTTGAGAATCATACTAGAAAAATCTATCCTATAAATAATATTAACAATTAGAACATAAGGAATAGACTGTAACCTGAAGTATCTCCTTTTGGCTCTATAAAGATTCATTGGACATTGACCATTTTTCAGTAATCTAGTCATATCTGATAACCAGGACACTGAATCATTGATTAGTACTGAATTACCTTGGGAAAAGGAACCTCTTCAGTGGCTTCAAATTTATGTTCTTCTTCTATCATTTGAACACATAAGCCTTTTCCTCTAACCAGCTTGGTCACATAGATTTGTACATCATATTCCATGACTCTTGTTATCCACCTTGCCCTCTTTTCATTGACATCTTTATTTAGAAAAAACTCTTTAATGCTAGGATGTGCAACCATTAGGTGTATCCTATTTATACAAAGCTATATCTTTTCTCATAATTATCCATACCTTTGCTGAAAAATGCAACTGGCTGCTCCTATTTTTCTCCATTCTTTTGAACCAGCATTGCTGAAATAGTATCAAAACCACCATAAGCATATAGAATAAAGTCTTTAGTAAAATCAAGATTAACAAGAGTAGGGGCTGAAGAGAAAGCCTACTTCATCAATTCAAAATTCTTCTTTCCCTCATCTATCTAGCTGAAAGGGACATCATTTTTAAGCATATCAGTCAGTGGTTTCAACAGGTTTGCAATATCAGGGATAAACCTTCTACCAAAATTTATTCTCCCAATAAAAAACTGCAACCCTTTCTTGTGTTTAGGCAATGAAAGTTCTAGAATTGCAAGAATTATCTCAAGGTCGATAGTTGTACCTTCCTTAAACACCTGATATCCTAGAATTTTTTCTTCATGAACTGAAAAAATAGATTTCTCTAGGTTAAGAGAAATTCCAAACTCTCTACATCTCAGCAATATCTATCTCAAATGATCTATGTGCTAGTCTGTAATTTTGTTGTAGATTGTAACATCATCTAGGTATACTAGAAAAAACTTATACATTAAATTCTTAAAATCCATGTCCATTATTTTCTGAAAAGTGGCCCCTGCATTTGACAACCCAAATTGCATTCTCCTATAAGCCATTGTACCCCATTTAGTTATAAAGGCTATTTTAAACTGATCAGATCCTTTAACTAAAATCTAGTTATAACCAAAATAACCATCAAGAAGGGAAAATCTCTCAGATACGGAGACATATTGTAGGATCTATTGCATAGAAGGAAGAGGGTGCCTATCTTTCAGAGATTCCCTATTGAGGTCTCTAAAATCTACACAAAGTCTTATCTCTCCATTCTTCTTCCTCATAGGAACAAGATTTGAAACCCAAGAGGTATGCTTGATAGGGAATATGATGTCACCATTTAGAAGCTTATTCAATTCTTTCAACATTAAAGGTTCTAGTTTGGGGCTGATAGGCCTTTGCCTTTATCTAATGGGGCTGGAATTTGGCTCTAATTCTATGGTATGTTGAGTTAATTGAGGATCAAATCCTTTTAAGTCAGCATAATCCCATGCAAATACAACATTATATTCCCTAAACAAATCAATAAGCATTTTCTTTTCTTCATCGGAATTAATGTTACCAACCTTCAAGTACTTGTTCCTAAATATCTCCACTTCTTCATAGTAATCTTCCTTCATCAACAATCTGGTTTTGTTCTTTCTGAATTGATCATCAGAGTTGAAAGTTGACTCTAAAATAACTAATCCCCTTGGGAGCTTATTAGTCTTCAACTGAATGATTTGATTTTCCATTTGTTGACTGAGTTTATCATTTTTAGAAGGTGAAAAGCCTTCTATTTCAGTCATAAATCTTAAAATATGTTCATCAGTATTAAACACCTACCAATTAATACCATTGACAGGGATAGATGGCCTTACAATAATTTTAACATATGAATGGTTTGAAATCTGTCCTTTGTTTTCAGTAATTGAAACATGAGCACCAATACCAGCCAACCTATCAGCATCCATATTTTTTCTTCTAGGTTTAGAAATGAGGTTAAATGCATCAAAACTATCCAAAATATCATAAACTTTGGATTTATACAGCTTCAAAAGATAATTTTTAATATCATTTATGCCTCTCACCTACTTTATTATCAACTAACTATCCCCAAATTCCCTTAAACACTTGATTCCTCTTTTCCTTGCCCATTCTAATCCCTAGATCAGACTCTCATATTCATCTATATTATTAGAGCATGGAAAAAATAGTTTATATGCAGCATGAAATTTATCACCATCAGGTGAAATTAACATAACCCCTGCACAAACACCATCTTTGTTCTTAGATCCATCAAAATATAAGTCCCATAGCTGGATAGATAATTCAGATTCAGAATGCTGACCTTTAATCATATTGGGCATAATTGAATTAGATTCTAACATCACATAATTACCAAAAACGACATCATACACATCATCATCTTGATCATCTTTGGTAGCCTATTCATCCAAAACCATACCAGGATATTCCTCGGTTTGTGTGTTATAAGCTAAACTATCAATGATTTCATCTAGATCCATGATCATACAACTTGCATTTATGGGACTAGGATTATAAGACTCTATGTGATATTTGGCCCATAACTCTAATTTTATGGTCACCTTAGCACCATATCTAGTTCTGAAATACAGGTGAGACCAATCTGATGAGAAGTATCCATCTATTTTGGCTGTGAAGTCTCTTGATAAACATACGGCAAAGTAAGGTGGCAGATCTATGACAAAAATATCTTGAGAAATGGAGAAGTTTGGACATGAGTGTAAGGTCAAACTTGCATTTTTAACAACACCTATGGTCTTGACTGAAGAACCATCTAGCTGGACAACTCATTTCTCAAGAGGTTCATACTTTAAATCCAACAAATCAGCTATCTTCCTTGGCATGACAGTGTTGGTTGCACCACTATGAACCATAAAATTATCACCAAATTGTTTCCAATGATCAAAGAAACATAGAAAGGAGGAGTCTTAATATTTGTAGATTTTTTACCTTCCTTTTTTGTCATCTTTTGCATATTTTCTGGTCCTTTATCAACTATCACTGTTGGTTGCTTCAAATCTGCAATCTTCTTACTCACTTGTGCTATCGGTTGCTGCATTCTAACAAAATTCTTTTCTTCTTTAACCACCTCATCATGAACTTTTGAGGGATCTGAATTGGTCATAACCACTCTAGGAGGGTATTGAACAGCTTGATGTGAACTTGTTGTCCCTTTTGACAGCTCTTCTTTCAATAAATCAACTTGTCCTAGAATAGCTAATGAGTTCCACATAGAAATAGAAACATTCATCTTCTTCATATTATCAACAATATTATAGGGAACATCAAATTGTACCTTCTGAGGTGATTTAACAATGGTCTGGTCTACCTACCTTTGATGTTGTATTTCCTTTTTTGCAAAAGTAGGAGGCCCCTTTAGAATAGAAGCTAGAGGAATGAGTGGTGATTGGGTTGTGGCAGCAAACCTAGCAGCTGATTTCTCTAATTCTATAGCTCTCTTCTTGGGTCTTGTATTTACTGACACAGGTGAATCATCACTTACTCCACAGAACTCATCCTCTTGCCAATTAAGAAATGTAGTGTCTGGAGTAGTCACATCAGGGTGTTGTTGAGTCTCATCAGTGGATGCAGTAGGCCATGAATCAATTGCATTTTGAACCATTAGGGCTTGATTAAGCACTTCATTAGTGCACTTAGACTAATTATAGGATTCATTACAAGGATAGCACCATTCATAATCAGCACCGAGATTATTTTGGTTAGGGACAATATCCCTAACAACATTAAGGGGTGCAAGATTATAAGGTCTATAGGGCCTTTGATTCCAATTTTGCCTATTTGCAGTGTTATTTCCTTTGGTATTGCTGCTTGTCACCTTCTTAGGTGGGTTGAGTAGGCCACTGGGATGAAGAACTAGCAAACTAGTTTGGGGTATGGGCTATTGGATTTCTTTGCTTCCTTTTTAGGTTTACTAACTCATTTCCAAAATTCTGGAGTAAACTCTCAATCTTTTGTTGGTTATCTTTAATACTTTGCAACTCATTAGACGGGGTAGGAGGCTTTATCTCTTCACTCTTATAAGATGGCAATGGAGCCAAAGGTTGAACAACTAACAACATATTGGATTGGATGTTAGGAAAGTAAGGCATTGGAGGCCTAGGAGCTATCTTCCCTATTTGAATGAGGCTATTCTCTGCCCTAATTGCAATCTAAAAAGATTGAGGTAAAGAATTTCCTCCCATGGATTGGATCATCACCGAAATATCACTATTCAGGCTTTCAAGAAAATATAAAAAAGTATATTCAGCAGAAGGTCTTACCGTATCTGGGATCCTATTCGAAGTATTCTGAAATCTGAGATTGAAATCATTCATCTCCTCTTCTGGAGCCCTTTTGATAGTAGTCAGTTGTTCCACCAAAGAAAGATTGTCAGATTTATCTTCAAAAAATTTAGGTAATCCCTCACGTAGTGCATCCCAAGTAGAAATGGATCCAACCCAGAGATTCTAGAACCATTCCAATGCTTTTCCCTTTAATGATGTAGCTAGTAGCTTCAAAGCCACATCCTCCTCTGTGATGTGATGTACATTGCAAAGAGAAGAAATATCTTTGATGTGCTTAATGGCTATTGTCTGTCCTTCTCCCATGAAAGATGGCAATCCCTTCAATGATGCCAATGGTATGTTTTTGTGATTTGCAATCCTTAAAGGACTGCCTTGATGAAATGGAACAAAAGGGAATCTTCTAGCCATTGCTGGTGTTGCTGTAGCAAACTCTATGACTTCAGGTAGTTCCTCTTCTGATGATGGCTCAAGAACAACTTGAAATTGAAGTGCTAGAGGACTTTCTGAATATTCTTGATCATAATTTGGTAAATCAGCGTAGTAAGTGGGAGGAGCTGAACTTCTCTTAGATCTTCTTTTCCTTGGCCTTCCTTGCTTCCTACCCCTTGCTACAGGCTGGAAGGAAAGATCTTTTGGACCTCTAGGCTCTCTCTGTAAACTTCTTCCTTTCGTGGTATGTGATAACTGTAAATACTCAAAGTCTTTTCCACTCAATGTTTTGATTTAGTTCATGTATCACAAATTTCCCACCGGGCATGCCAAAAACTATTGAGGTTTAGAATTACAACCCCAAATCAGGCATTGGGGATTTGACAGCATCCTATCCTAACAATGGAAACCTTCTCTAGTTGTGGGTGGACTATGATTGAGAAGGAGTCTCGAATTTTAGGTTGGTTCCTATTTGATATGGAATATCACCTCCTGATTGGTAACTTAATGGGGAAAAGGGAAAAAGGAAGCTTTTGAAAAAAAACTGGAACTAAAAGAGAGGTGATACACCAAAATTGTGGTCAAACTTTCTTTAGACAATGATGCAAAAAAAACCCTAACTTATATGCTTAAGCTTGGTACTTTAGATCTCTGATCAACATATAGGCTAACCAAATCTTACTACTAGGGTTGAACCACAAATAGCTTGACTTATCAGCAAACATACAGATTTCATACAAGGATTTGAATTGTTGATTATCTATGGAAGGAATATAGAACTCACTTCTTTTAGATATCAGTTTAATAAAACACTTGTAAGAAAAGCTGGAAACAAGATGTGAAACCCAAACTTAAAAGCATATAGAAAAAGAATGAAAGGTCTGCTTTATTATCCTTCAAAAATCTGATAGAATATATTACAAAATGGACTCCAAAAAATCTAGGAACAAGAAATTCACTATATACTCTATCTCCAGAATCTGCAACCCAATGGATACAAAATGCATACAAAAAGCTATAGGAACAAGAAAGTTCACTAAAAGCTCTCTTTTCTAAAATATTGAACCCCCTAACATGAAGCAAAGGATCCACTATATAACCCACATGCCTAAACTTCAAAAGACATTTCCCTCCAAAAGTCCTGTACAATAGCAAAAAATCATTAAACCCTAAGGTCTAACAAATGCCCCAAATCAAGCCTTAAGTTTAGCCTCCTCAAGTTGGCAGATGAAAAATACATATCAAAAATCACTAATCTCAAATACATAAACCCTAACCCAACATCGTAGTATAGAAGTCTAACTCTATTACTCAACCTGACACCACGACATGAGCAAACCCTAACTTTGCATCAACCCAACTACAATATAGCTAAGTTGATGTAACTTAAGCTCAATGTTTGATAACAGCTCATAGCTGATATACTGAAAAGATGGCATGTTGTCTTCATGGCATGAAGGTACTATCATGGCACTATGGAGGGAATGTCAAAGCACTATGAGCTGACATAACATTAACTCTCTTTGTCAGTGGATTTCAAAGATGGGTAAAACACATTGCATGGTGTTTGTCGATTTCATTTTTCACTTAGGGTTTTGTCTTATGCTGCACCGCCATGCTTGTTTGAACTCAAGTTGGGAAGCCATAATCAATGGCAATAAATATTCTTCCAGAGTATGTAAAGAAGCTCAGGCTTTGTGTGAAACTGTGGGTTTGAACCTGCTCTGCCATAACACATGGCACATTTTGTGCATTTATCTGGAGTCTGAGGCTTATTTTGTTGAACTTGGAGTTCAAGAGCTCGGGCTCTATTGACTATGAGTTATGACCCATGGCCTCCAATGTGAAAAACACATGCAGAGGTAACTTGCAGAGCTCAGGCTCTATTTTTTTTAGAAGCCATAACATCTAGAACTGCTCTTTGTTCGAACCAAGACTTGGAGTTGGTAGTTTTTAACAACCACTGTTAGCTTGGAATGACTCTAAGATGTGGTTGAGAGGTGTAGAGGGATCCATGAGATTCGGTCTTGAAACTAGGCATCTCAGCCACTACTTCAGACTCATTCCCAACTAATGGTTAAATTACACTTGCAGAGGTCACAGATTTCTCTGTTAAAAAACATAGATCTTAGGCTCTGTCTCTCCTACTGTTGACCCACGACCCTTGGCTCATAATCTTCACCTCTTCCAGATAATTTAGATCTCTCACTTCTATTTACCCTGCATAGAATGAAAACACTCTACTTGTAACAAGTTCTAATCTTCTGTATGTTTATTTCTAGAACTTAGGTTCTTGCAGCTCCATCTTTCTAGGGTGTCCTTGATTGCATCTCTTTTAAATACCAATTAAGGGTTTTTTAATGTTACTCCTCTGCATGTTGAACCCATTGTTTGACTACTTTGAAACTCCACCACAGCCCTGTATTTCTATTGTAACCCTAAACACCAAGTTATTTTTTGTTGCCTGCTTGATTTTGTGTTCTTCATTAATGCTCTCTACTTAAAGGTTTTAAAACATCACAACACTATGATGAGCACAAAACATGTTTTCTCTGTTATGACTGAAACTTCACCTTCATTGCTCTGTCTGAAGATATAAGTATAAATGTCTCCTCCAACATGTTTGTAAACCACACTTAGCTTCACTGGTGAAACCGTGAGGATACCTTATCAAAAATGAGAACATGACATCTTCAGAACACCATGAAAGTGTTGTTCCTTTTAGTGTAAAAACACACTATTCTTTTATCAGTATATAAGATGCCTCCCATGGGGTTTGAGCATGGGCTCATGACTCCCATGGGCACTACTTATAACAGGAACCCTAAAAATATGTATAATCCATTAGTATGACTGTATGCCCTGCATTGTGTGCATGATGAACATTATACCATAATAAGATGTATTGGTCTAAATACCCTGCATAAAGACATCTCTTGAAATTTTTGCATTAAGGGCATGAATACAATATTCTTTTGAAATCATGAACCATTACAGTATATATTTTTTTGAATTCTTCAATTGATGAACATACATTGTTTTTCTCATAATGTAGTTATTTTCTCTGAATGTTTACTGCATAAAAGCGTACAACATAATGTTGCTTCAATTCTTGCTCATTGATTCTCACTTGCAACTCATATGCATTTTTTTAACTCTATTACATATCTCCATTTCTTTGCAAACCTTACTATTTTATAAGCATAAACAGAAATATTTCATAACATAGAAATGATAATAATAGCAGGCATGAATCTTCTAACAGTGATTTTTTCAAGATGAACCATTATTCCTTTTTTGCATTTGTGTACTCACTGTAACAGCATTAATTCCATTTCTTATTTGCAAAGAGAACCTCTCATCCTTCCAATTCTACATATTCATTCCATTAAGAACCCTTCCTTGCTCATGTGTCTCATGTAGCATGATGGATCCTTTTCTGCATCTGCATTAATTCTCCTTCTTTATGAATGTGAACAGTAACTTCTGGAGATGTGAACAAACTTTCCTACATATAATGACTTATGTGAAGTTCGAGCATGCGCTTGTGACTCGCACTACATTTTCTCTTGCTATCTACACTCAGTCATGTGTTCACCTATTGCACACATATCACCAATCAATCTGTTAGGTTAGCAGATAAAATGAATCAATTAATGTTTATGGGTGAGTGTCATCAGTGGATGCATTCATTCATGAATGTTGGTTGGTTCATTTGTGTTTGTTGAATTAATAGGTTGATAAAATTCTGAAAAAGGTTTCTCAGATAGGAATACTAAATCCCTTTCATTTAGGTATCTGGTTATAAAGACAAGAATAACATACATCAAAGTGACCACAAATAGCAAAAGGTTTCATGTTTACAACAAGTCACTTTAATACTATGTTTCAGATATGGTGGATACATGTTTTCTTATTACACTGATTTCATCAGATTGATATGTAGCATTAGAAGGATTGATTGTATGTTGTTTGTGTCCTATGTATTTCTTAGATCCAACTGGATCTAACACCTCTTTTTTCTCTCATGATGTAGGTGAAAACCTTAAATACCTAAATGAAGATGAAGACCAGGACTTGGAGACCTAGGACCTGACAGACAACCAACAAGCATCAACAAACCACAAGGAAATGCATGGGACCCCTGCTCCATTCTTCTATCATGCTTTCTATTCGACAAATGTACTCTCTTTCTAGACATGAAAAGTGAAATATGAAAAGACACTTGTATACTACACTCAGTTTGAATGCATAATGTAATTGATCAATTGTAAGTTTTTTTTTGAAATTATGGAATGTCATCAATACTTAGTGTACAATGATGATACTTGATAATGAATGTAACAATTAAATGTTAATCAATAATATCTTAAGGATAATATTAATTAGACTCGTAAAAATGCAATTTTTTCCTACTTGTAGTTATTTTATTGTATGTTTTTATTTAGGGTAATAATTCTGGCGACTTCTGCTGGATGTCTGCCTACTAGACATGACCTTTAGACCTCATCCTAGGGAAATGGAGTTACAAAACTAGAACTATGGATGCAACCTTTATTTAAATGAAAATGGATGTAACCTAGACTCATACAACCTAAAGACCTAGTGCTTGGACAACACTTATTGAAATGAAACCTAGACTAAACCTAACCCTCAAAGAAAATCTTGAGGTGAATTCCATTAAATAGAATTTGTAGAACTTCCCCATCAGTTATGGCCAACTGATTAGCATTATTTTCCTTACAAGCTATAATAGCAAAAGAGCCTGACCAAAAATGGTCAAATTTATCGTGCTGATGGGGCCTGCTCTTCAATACATCCCACTCGAGTACTAGATCCCCATCTTTGAAATCTCAGGATGTAGCTCTCTTATCAAAAGACCTCTTATTTTGGGCTTTCCTTAACTCCATATTATCCAATGCCTTTTTTCTTTCTTCTACTAGTTGCAGCAATTCAACATATCTTAGTTTAAGAGTATCTCCCTCTTAAAACAGTAACATTTGATCAGCAAGATGTAAAGTTGGAAACTCTATAGAAAAAGGCAATCTGACCTCTTTACCATAAGCCAGTACATAAGGTGAGTTTCCAATAACCTATTTAGGTGTTTTTCTATCCATCTATAAGGATGCCTTCAATTTAGAGTGCCAGTCCCTCTTGTTTCCTTGCAGAGTCTTTTTGATGATCCTAATCAGGTTCTTATTGGTAGATTCTTCAAGACCATTACCCTGTGGGTAATAATTAGAAGAAGTATTCAAATAAATGCCATTCTTGACAGTCCACTTTGTTATAGCAGACCCAACAAAAGCTAAAGCATTATCTGACACTATTGACTGAGGGACTCCAAACCTTGTTACAATATCATCATAGAATTTCATAACAACAGCTCCAGTAGATTCCTTTAGTGCAGTAGCCTCAGTCCATCTGGTGAAATAGTCTATGGCAGTTAAGATCCAATTATGTCCTGCACTAGAATTTGGATTTATTGGACCTATAAAGTCCACTCCCCATTTATTGAATGCCTAATCTACAATGATTGGCTTTAATGGCAATGCTGACAACCTTTGTTTTCCTGCAAACATAGCACACTTTTGGCATTTTCTTGCCCATGAATGGGCATCTTTGAACAAATCTGGCCAATAATATCCAGCTCTTAAAATTTTCCATGTTGTAGTTTTAGGGCTGAAATGCCCTCGACAAGACCCATCATGGAATTCAGATAGAATCTTGCTCTGATCAACATAGTCTATGCACTTGAGAAGCATACCAGAAATTTTTTTCCTATAAAGAATGTTATCAATTAGAACATAAGGAATAGATTGTAACCTAAAGTATCTCCTTTTGGCTATATCAAGATTCATTGGACATTGACCAGTTTGCAGAAATCTGGTCATATCTGATAACCAGGATACTGAATCATTGATTAGTACTAAATTACCTTGGGGAAGAGGAACCTCTTTAGTGGCTTAAACATTATCTTCTTCTTCTTTCATTTGAGCACATAAGCCTTTTCCTCTAACCATCTTGGTGACATGGATTTGTACATCATATCCCATGACTCTTGTTATCCACCTTTCCCTCTTTTCATTGACATATTTATTAAGAAAAAACTCTTTAATGCTAGGATGTGTAACCATTAGGTGTATCCTATTCCTAGAAATCAAATGCTTAAACTTTTTTAGGGATTTTATAACAACTAGCACATGTTTTTCTACAAATTTGTATCTTTTCTCATAATCATCCATACCTTTGCTAAAAAATGCGACTGGGTGCTCTTTTTTTTCTCCATTTTTTTGAACCAGCATTGTTGAAATAGCATGAAAACCACCATAATCATATAGAATAAAGTCTTTAGTAAAATCAGGATTAACAAGAGTAGGGCCTAAAGACAAATCATGCTTTATCGATTCAAAATTCTTCTTTCCCTCATTTGTCCAGCTGAAAGGGACATCCCTTTTAAGCATATCATTTAGTGGTTTCAATAGGTTTGCAATATCAGGGATAAACCTTCTAACAAAATTTATTATCCCAATAAAAATCAGCAACCCTTTCTTGTGTTTAGGCAATGAAAGTTATAGAATTGCGAGAATTATCTCAGGGTCAATAGTTGTACCTTCCTTAGACGCCTGATATCCTAGAAGTTTTCCTTCATGAACTGAAAAAACATATTTCTTTGGGTTAAGATAAATTCCAAACTCTCTACATCTCTGTAAAATCTGTCTCAATTGATATATGTGTTGGTCTGAAATTTTGTTGTAGATTGTAACATCATCTAGCTATACTAGAACAAACTTATACATTAAATTCTTGAAAGCCATGTCTATTGCTTTCTGAAAAGTGGCCCCTACATTTGACAACCCAAATGGAATTCTCTTCTAAGTGATTGTACCCCATTTAGTTGTAAAGGTTGCTTTAAATTGATCAGATCCTTTAACTAAAATCTGGTTATAACTAGAATAACCATCAAGAAGGGAAAATCTCTTAGAACTGGAGACATATTGTAGGATCTATTCCATAGAAGGAAGAGATTGCCTATCTTTAAGAGATGCCCTATTGAGGTCTCTAAAATCTACACAAAGTCTTATCTCTCCATTCTTCTTCCTCACAGGAACAAGTTTTGAAACCCAAGAGGTATGCTTGATAGGGAATATGATGTCACCATTCAGAAGCTTATTCAATTCTTTCAGCATTAAAGGTTCTAGTTTGGGGTTGATAGGCCTTTGTCTTTGTCTAATGGGCTTGGAATTTGGTTCTAATTCTATGGCATGTTGAGTTAATTGAGGATAAAATCCTTTTAAGTTAGCATAATCCCGTGCAAACACATCATTATATTCCCTAAACTAATCAATAAGCCTTTTCTTTTCTTTAGTGGAATTAATGTTCCCAACCTTCAAGTACTTGTCCCTGAATATCTCCACTTCTTCATAGTGATCTTCCTTCATCAACAAGCTGGTTTTTGTCTTTCTGAATTGATCATCAGAGTTTAAAGTTGACTCTAAGATAACTAATCCCCCTGGGAGCTTATTAGTCTTTAGCTGAATGATTTGATTTTCCATTTATTGACTGAATTTATCATTTTTAGAAGGTGAAAAGCCTTCTATTTCAGTCATAAAGCTTAAAATATGTTCATCAGTATTAAACACTTGCTAATTAGTATCATTGTCTGGGATAGATGGCCTTAACATAATTTTAACATATGAATGGTCTAAAATCTGTCCTTTTTGTCAGTAATTGAAACATGAGCACCAATACCAACCAACCTATCAGCATGCATATTTTTTTCTTCTAGGTATAGAAATGAGGTTAAATGCATCAAAATTATCCAAAATATCAAAAACTCTAGATTTATATAGCTTCAAAAGATCATTTTTAACAGAATTTATGCCTCTCACCTACTTTATTATCAACTCACTATCCCCAAATGCCCTTAAACACTTGATTCCTCTTTTCCTTTCCCATTCTAATCCTTGGATCAGACTCTTAGATTCAGCTATATTATTAGAGCATGGAAAAGATAGTTTATATGCAACATAAAATTTATCACCATCAGATGAAATTAACATAACCCCTACACAAAAACCATCTTTGTTCTTAGATCCATCAAAATATAAGTCCCATAGCTGGTTAAATAATTTAGATTCAGAACGTTGACCTTTAATTAGATTAGGCACAATTGAATCAGATTTTGACATCACATAATTACCAAAACCAGCATCAAACACATCATCATCTTGATCATCTTTGGTAGCCCATTCATCCAAAACCATATCAGGATATTCCTCAGTTTGTGTGTTATAAGCTGAACTATCAATGATTTCATCTGGATCCATGATCACACAACTTGCATTTATGGGACTAGGATTATAAGGCTCTATGTGATCTTTGGCCCATAACTCTAATTTTATGGTCACCTTAGCACCATATCTAGTTCTAAAATACATGTGAGACCAATCTGATGAGAAGTATCCATCTATTTTGGCTGTGAAGTCTCTTGATAAACATAGGGCAAAGTAAGGTGGTAGATCTATGAAAAAAATATCTTGGGAAATGGAGAAGTTTGGACATGAGTGTAAGGTCAAACTTGCATTTTTAACAAAACTTGTGGTCTTGACTGAAGAACCATCCAGCTGGACAACTCCTTTCTCAAGAGGTTCATACTTTAAATCCAACAAATCAGTTATCTTCCTTGGCATGACAGTTTTGGTTGCATCACTATCAACCATACAATTATGTACCAACTTGTTTCCAATGATCAAAGAAACATAGAAAAGAGGAGGCTTAATATTTGCATATTTTTTACCTTCCTTTTCTATCACCTTTTGCATATTTTTTGGTCCTTTATCAACTATCAATGTTGGTTGCTTCAAATTTGCAATCTTCTTACTCACTTATGGTGCAGGTTGCTACACTCTAATAATTTTTTTTTCTTCTTTAACCACCTCATCATGAACTTTTGAGGCATTTGAATTGGTCATAACCACTCTAGGAGGGTGTTGAACATCTTGATTTGAACTTTCTGTGCCTTTTGACAACTCTTCTTTCAATAAATCAGCTTGTCCTAGAATAGCTAATGAGTCCCACATAGAAATAGAAACATTTATCTTCTTCATATTATCAACAATATTATAGGAAACAACAAATTGTACCTTCTGAGGTGATTTAAAAATGGTCTGGTCTGCCTGCCTTTTATGTTGTCTTTCTTTGTTTGCAAAAGTAGGAGGCCCCTTTAGAATAGAAATTGGAGGAATGAGTGGTGATTGGGTTGTGGCAGCAAGCCTGGCAGCTGATTTCTCTGATTCTAGAGATCTCTTCTTAGCTCTAGTATTTTCTAACACATGTGAATCATCACTTACTATACAAAACTCTTCCTCTTACCAATTAAGAAATGCAGTGTCTGGAGTAGTCAGATCAGGGTGTTGTTGAGTCTCATTAGTGGATGCAATAGGCCATGAATCAATTTCATTTTGAACAATTAGGGCATGATTAAGCACTCTATTAGTGCACTTAGACTGATTGTGTTATTCATTACAAGGATATCACCATTCATAATCAGCAGTGAGATTATTTTGGTTAGGGACAATATCCCTAACAACATTAAGGGGTGCAGGATTATAAGGTCTATAGGGCCTTTGATTCCAATTTTGCCTATTTGCAGTGTTATTTCCTTGGTATTGCTGCTTGCCACCTTGGTAGGTGGGTTGAGTAGGCTGCTGGGATGAAGAACTTGAAAACTAGTTTGGGGTATGGGGTATTGGATTTCTTTGCTGCCTTTTCAGGTTTAGTAACTCATTTCCAAAAGTCTGAAGTAAAATCTCAATCTTTTGTTGGCTATCTTTAATAATTTGCAACACATTACATGGGGTAGCAGGCATTATCTCTTCACTCTTATAAGATGGAAATGGAGTCAAAGATGGAACAAGTAATGACATATTGGATTGGATGTTAGGAAAGGAGGGCATTGGAGCTATATTCCCTGCCTGAATGAGGCTATTCTCTTCCCTAATTGCAATCTCAAAGGATTGAGGTAAAGAATTTCCCCCCATGGATTGGATCATCACTGAAATATCACTATTCAAGCTTTTAATAAAATACAAAAATGCATATTCAGTAGAAGGTCTTACCATATCTGGGATCCTATTCCAAGTCTTCTGAAATCTGAGATTGAAATCATTCATCTCCTCTTGTGGAGCCCTTTTGATAGTATTTAGTTGTCCCACCAAAGAAAGATTGTCACATTTATCTTCAAACAATTTAGATAATCCCTCACCTAGTGCATCCCAAGTAGCAATGTATCCAACCCGGAGAGTCTGGAACCATTCCAATGCTTTTCCCTTCAATGATGTAGCTAGTAGCTTCAAAGCCACATCCTCCTCTGTGATGTGATGGACATTGCAAAGAGAAGAATTATCTCTTATGTGCTCAATGGTTGTTGTTTGTCCTTCTCCCATGAAAGATGGAAATCCCTTCATTGCTGCCAATAGTATGTTGTTGTGATTTGCAATCCTTAAAGGATTTCCTTGATGAAATGGAACAAAAGGCAATCTTCTAGCCATTGCTGGTGTTGCTGCAGAAAAATCTGCAACTTCAAGTAGTTCCTCTTGTGATGATGGCTCAAGAATAACTTGAAATTGAAGTGCTGGAGGACTATCTGAAGATTCTTGATCAGAATTTGGTAAATCAGTGTAGTAAGTGGGAGGAGTTGAACTTCTCTTAGATCTTCTTTTCCTTGCCATTCCTAGCTTCCTACCCCTTGCTACAGGCTAGAAGAAAAGCTCTTTTGGACATCTAGGCTCTCTCTGTAAAGTTCTTCCTTTCCTGGTATGTGGTAACGGTAAATACTCAAAGTTTTTTCCACTCCTTGTTTGGATTCGGTTCATGTATCAAAAATATCCCACCGGGCATGCCCAAAACTATTGAGGTTTAGAATTATCACCCCAACTCAGGCATTGGTGCTTTGACAGTATCCTATCCTAACAATGGAAACCTTCTCTAGCTGTGGGTGGACTATGATTGAGAAGGAGTCTCCAGATTTTAGCCCGGTTCCTATTTGATATAGAATATCACCCCCTGATTGCTAACTTAATGGGGAAAAGGGAAAAAGGAATCTTTTCAAAAAAAAAATGGAATTAAAAGCGAGGTGATACACCAAAATTGGGGTCAAACTTTCTTTAGACAATGATGCAGAAAAAACACTAACTTATATGTTTAAGCTTGCTACTTTAGATCTCTAATCAACATATAGGCTAACCAAACTTACTACTAGGTTTGAACCATGAATAGCTTGACTAATCAGAAAACATACATATTTCTTACAAGGCTTTGAATTTTTGATTACCTATGGAAGGAATATAGAACTCACTTCTTTTAGATATCAATTTAATAAAACACTTGTAAGAAAAGATGGAAACATGATGTGAAACCCAAACTTAAAAGCATATAGAAAAAGAATGAAATGTCTTCTTTATTATCCTTCAAAAATTTGATAAAATAGATTACAAAATGGACTCCAAAAACATTGAGGAACAAGAAGTTCACTATATGCTCTATCTCCAGAATCTGCAACCCAATGGATACAAAATGCATACAAAAAGCTATAGGAACAAGAAAGTTCACTAAAAGCTCTCTTTTCTAAAATATTGAACCCCCTAAGCATGAAGCAAAGGATCCACTATATATCCCACATGGCTAAACTTCAAAAGACATTTCCCTCCAAAATTCCTCTACAATAGCAAAAAATCATTAAACCCTAAGGTCTAACAAATACCCCAAATCAAGCCTTAAGTTTAGCCTCCTCAAGTTGGCAGATGAAAAGTTCATCTCTCAATACACTTCCCCAACCCTATTACATGACATATCAAAAATCACTAATCCCAAATACATAAATCCTAACCCGATAGTGTAGTATAGAATTCTAACTCAATTACTCAACTCGACACCATGGCATGAGAAAACCCTAACTTTGCATCAACCCAACCACAATATAGCTAAGTTGATGTAACTTAAGCTCAATGTTCGATAATAGGTCATAGCTGATATACTAAAAATATGGCATGAAGGTACTATTAGGGCACTATGGAGGGAATGTCGAGGCACTACGAACTGACATAGCATTAACTCTTTTTGTCAGTGGATTTCAAAGATGGGAAAAACACATTGCATAGTGTTTGTCGATTTCATTTTGCACTTAGGGTTTTGTCTTCTGTGGCACCACCATGCTTGTTTGAACTCGAGTTGGGAAGCCATAATCAATGGTGCTGAATATGCTTCTGGAGTATGTAAAGAAGCTCAAGATTTGTGTAAAACCGTGGGTTTGAACCTACTCTGCCATAACATATGGCGCATTTTGTGCATTTCTCTAGAGTTTGAGGCTTATTTGGTTGAACTTGGAGTTCAAGAGCTCAGGCTCTGTCGACTGTGAGTTATGACCCATGGCCTCCAATGTATGAAACACCTACAAAGGTAACTTGTAGAGCTTGGGCTCTATTGTTTTTAGAAGCCATAACACATGGCACTTCTCTTTCTTTGAACTGGGACTTGGAGTTGGTAGTTTTTAACAAACAATTTTAGCTTGGAATGACTCTAAGCTATGTTTGAGAGCTGTAGAGGGATCCATGAGATTCAGACTTGAAACTAGGCATCTCAGCCACTGCTTTAGACTCATTCCCAACTGATGTTGAACTAACACTTGCAGAGGTCACATCTTTCTCTGTTAAAAAATATAGATCTTGGGCTCTGTCTCTCCTGTTGTTGACCCGCGACACTTGGTTCCTAATCTTCACCTCTTCTAGATAAGTTACATCTCTCACTTCTATTTACTCTGCATAGAATGAAAACACTCTACTTGTAACAAGTTCTAATCTTTTGATGTTTATTTCTAGAACTCGGGTTCTTACAGCTCCATCTTTCTAGGGTCTCCTTGATTGCATCTCTTTTAAATAACAATTACGGGTTTCTTAATGTTACTACTCTGCATGTCAAACCCATTGTTTGACTACTTCTAAACTCCACCACAACTCTATTATTTCGGTTGTAACCCTAAACAACAAGTTATTTTTTGTTGCCTTCTTTCTGTTTTGTTCTTCATTAATGCTCTCCACTTAAAGGTTTTAAAACATGACAACACTGTGATGAGCAGAAAACATGTTTTCTCTATTATGACCAAAACTTCACCTTCATTGCTCTGTCTGAAGATATAAGTATAAATTTCTCCTCTAGCATGTTTATAAACCACACTCAACTTCACTGGTGAAACCGTGAGCATACCTTATAAAAAATGAGAACATGAAATGTTCATAACACCGTGAAAATGTTGTTCCTTTTAGTGTAAAAACAAACTATTCTTTTATCAGTATATAATATGCCACACATGGGGTTCGAGCATGGGCTCCTGACTCCCATGGGCACTACTCATAACAGGAACCCTAAAAATATGTATACTCTATTAGTATGATTGTATGCCCTGCATTGTGTGCATGATGAACATTATACCTGAATAAGATGTATCTTTCTAAATACCCTGCATAAATACATCTCTTGAAATTTTTGCATTAATGGCATGAATACAATATTCTTTTGAAGTCATGAACCATTATAGTATATTTTTTTTTGAATTCTTCAATTGATGAACATACTTTTTTTTTCTCATAATGTAGTTGTTTTCTCTGAATGTTTACTCCATAAAAGCATACAACATAATGTTGCTTCAATTCTTGCTCATTGATTTTCACTTGCAACTCATATGCATTTTGTTAACTCTATTACATATATCCATTTCTTTGCAAGTCTTACTATTTTATAAGCATAAACACCAATATTTGATAACATAGAAATGATAATAATACTGGGCATGAACCTTCTAACAGTGACTTTTTCAAGATGAACCATTATGCCTTTTTTACAGTTGTGTACTCACTGCAACAAGATTACTTCCATTTCTCATTTGCATAGTGAACCTCTCATTCTTCCACTTCTGCATATTCAGTCCATTAAGAACCCTTCCTTTCTCATGTGTCTCCTATAGCATCATGGATCCTTTTCTGCATCTGCATTTTCTCCTTCTTTATGAATGTGAACTATAACTTTAGGAGATGTGAACAACCTTTCCTACATATAATGACTTATGTGAAGTTTGAGCACGGGCTCGTGACTCTCACTGCATTTTCTCTTGGTATCTGCACTCATTCATATGATCACCTATTGCACACATATCACCAATCAATCTGTTAGGTCAGTAGATAAAATGAATCAATTAATGTTTATGGGTGAGTGTCATCAGTGGATGCATTCATTCATGAATGCTGGTTGATTCATTTGTGTTTGTTGAATTAATAGGTTGATAAAATTCTAAAAAAGGTTTCTCAGATAGGAATATTAAATCCCTTTCATTCAGGTATCTGGTTATAAATCCAAGAATAACATACATCAAAGTGACCACAAATAGCAAAAGGTTTCATGTTTAGAACAAGTCCCTTTAATACTATGTTTTAGATATTGTGGATGCATGTTTTCTTGTTATATTGATTTCATCAGATTGATATGCAGCATTAGAAGAATTGATTGTATGGTGTTTGTGTCCCATGTATTGCTTATATCCAACTAGATCTGACACCTCTTTTTTCTCTCATGATGCAGGTGAAAACCCTAAAGACCTAAATGAAGATGAAGACTAGGACTTGGAGACCTAGGACCTGACAGACAACCAACAAGCATGAACAAACCACAAGGCAATGCATGAGACCCCTACTCCATACTTCTATCATGCTTTGTATTCTACAAATGTACTCTCTTTCTAGACATGAAAAGTGAAATATGAAAAGACACTTGTATACTACACTCAGTTTGAATGCACAATGTAATTGATCAGTTATAAGTTTTTTTTTAAAATTCTGGAATGTGATCAATACTTAGTATACAATGATGATACTTGATAATGAATGTAACAATGAAATGTTAATCAATAATGTCTGAAGGATAATATTAATTAGACTCCTAAAAATGCAAATTTTTTCCTACTTGTAGTTATTTTATTGTATGTTGTTATTTAGGGTAACAATCATCTTTGCATTTTTCTAGGTAACTGGCCTTCTTTCCTTTGTCCTTGTAGTCTCAGGTATCTCTTGTCTCTGATTGTTGGTTGCTTCTATAATCACCTATGTCAAACTTCTTTTCAAATGATCTGTCATTACTTCTGTCATCTTTTCTCCTGTTAGGACATCTTGCAGCAAAGTGCTCAATCTCTTTATAATTAAAACAAACAAGTGGTAATTTACCTTTGTATTTACCTTTTCCTCTCAGCATTCTTCTAGCCATAAGTGCTTCAATTTCATCAAGATCTTCTTCTTCACTTTCATTATCACTATCGTTTCTCATAGTGTGTTTATGAGTTGATTTACTTATTCTCAAAGAAGATTTGAATGCAGACTCTATGTTTGGTAAGACACTATTATCAAAGTTGTTCATCTCAAATGAAATTAGCAGGGAAAACTTTAAGAAACCCCCCTCCCAAAAAGATATAAAATATTGGTGAATCTTTCATTTTCTTGAAGAAAAATATTAATTTCTATTGGCGAATCTCTCATTTTTTCAAAAATAAAAATTATCTTATTGGCAATTATTTTTTAATCACAATCTTTTTGTAGAAATATTGGCGAATAAAAAAAAAATCATTATTCACCATGGCAAATAATTCAATTAAAAAACTAATTCTTATAGAAAATTATTGGGCTAAATGTGGAAATCTTTGGTGGGTTGAAGGGCTAAACTATATAATATTTAGTTGTTATTATTTATTTAAAATATAATGTAATAGCTGTAGTTGTATTCTATCAGATAAACATACTAATGGGACCTCAATTTTCTTCAAGAATATTGATTTCTATTGAGATCAACAATCCAAATGAAATTTGAAACCCCATAAGAATTATAAATCAAATAGGAACAATTTTACCTCACAAAATATAATGAGGATCATAACTTATATTTTAAATTAATAAAAAATACTAAATATTAGTTATACAATCCTACAATAACTAATAAGTATGACATAATATTGGTGAATTAATTTAGATTTCTACAGTAACTTATAAAATTGAGGCGAAGCAAATCTAATCATGTAAAAAATATTGTGGCGAATCTTTAGTTCAACTTTGTAATAAAATAAATTATTTGGCATTTTAAATATTTATAAAATAGAATATTGTAAAAATGTGGCTATTTAGGTTACCATAAATCTGGAATTATTAGCCAAATTTGGATTCTCAAATTTTGAAAATTAGCCAATTGGCGAATATTAGCCACTAAAAAACACCCTAGAAATTAGTCTTCCAATCAAACTGTCTAGAGTAACAATGCTATTTTCTACTGCTCTCATTTCTTGAATGGCAGATACTCTAATATCATAAGTAGGTAGTAAGGTTCTTAGAATTTTCCTTACCACTGTATCTTCTTCTAGTACACCTCCAACTCCTTGGATAACATTGAATACCTCTTTGATTCTTGTGCTGTACTGTGTGATTTTATCACCTTCTTTCATTTTGAGATCATCAAAATTTCCTCCGAGGCTTTCTTCCTTGGCTCTCAAAACATTCTTGTCACCACCATGTACAAGCATCAATTTGTCCCACATCTGCTTTGCAGTTTTGCAGGTTTTGACAAATTCAAATTCAGCATCAAAGAGTGAGGAAGAAAGCTCTATCATCATGCAGTTGTTCTCATGTTTCTCTCTTATTTGTTCAACTATGGGTGCTCCCGTGGGAAAAACATATTCAGTATCTAAGTATTGAGTAACATCATTTCCAATACCTGATAAGTGGAATCTTATTCTTCTTTGCCATGAAGAAAAATTGTCTTTGTTCAACTTGGGCACATCTTGTCTATTCATCTTGTGATCTATATCTTAGGTCCTGAAACCTTCCTTCTAAACACACAAGCTCTGATACCAATTTTTAGTAATAACTGAGCAAGGGGGTGAATCAGTGGCCTCAAAAATTAATCCTTCAATCAACCCTAAAAACTTATTACCACTTTTAAGATTTCAGTTGTACTTAGTCCTACAAGATGAATGCCTTGAAATACTTATAACAATTTACTACTTGTCAGAATGCTTTGTAAATACTTCTTGTGTATGTTTACCGATAAGTAGTCTTCTACTTACCGAAACATAGTAAATAGCTAGAGTATACCGATCAATCTAGAATTGCATATGTGAAATGTAAAACAGTAAAGTAATGAAACATAAACACATAACACATGGATTTTTAACGTAGAAACCCTATTAGGGGAAAAACCACTGGGATTGGTACCCCAAATTTTCACTTTTTTGAAGTGAGCTCTATTAGGAGCCAACCCTGTTAAAGGTTACAAACACACTGTTAGGTGTGACCTTGTTAGAGGATTTAAAAGATAGTTTGCCACCTAGTATCGGGCATCTAATGCTACCATCCTTGATCAAACACTCACTTGGCTTGTCAATAGGTATCGAGCATATCCAAGCCTACTTTCTATGATCAAACTTTTTGATACTGGATGTATCTCAATTACAAAATACTTTTAAGTCTTGTTCAGTTAAGAGACTTGATGCTTCAATGGTTAAACCCTAAACATTAATGATCTATTCACATATACAACTTGAATTGCATAATTTCATATCTATTGTAAGTGAATTACCTTTCTGATCAATATAATCAATTCTATACCTTTGCTCCACACTGTTATGCTCTATGATGATGTCTCACTATTCGTTAGTGTCTGCAGAATCTAGCTCTTTCCTCAGCTTGTTTGATCAAGTCTGAATGAATACTTTCTTTTCTTTCAGAATCTCTTTAGCATCTTCCATCTTTTTCTCTTCACCCCACACACTTCATAATGAATTGGGTTTGTCTCTTTATAGACATGATTCACCATTTCTTGGCTTTCTTGATTCTTGGCGTGATCCATAATTCTTTCCATTTAGATTTAAAGAAAACTCTAGTTTTATCTCAAAGAGATCTTCTTGCCAACTAGACAAAGCAGATTTAAATGCATTACTTATCCTTGGCTTTATCTGGTTGATTATAACAATGATAAGTATCAGTTTTCTATTTATATCTCTTGATAGCTAGCATTTTGTCATTTCTGAACTCTCTATTCTATCGGTCAAAACTTCAGTTAGTCTTCAGTGATAAATGACTATTCCATTTATGTGATTTCATTTGTCATCGGGATCTCAATCCTTGTCTTTTCCGTTGGGCAACACTATAATTCTGTTCGTCGGGTTACACTATGCTTTTCTTGTCAGGCAACACTGTAATTCTGTCCGTTGGGTTACACTGTGCTTTTCTTGTCAGGGAACACTATGACTTTGCTCATCGGTAATGTTGTGCATTTCTTCGTCAGGTATCACTGTGACTTTGATCTTTTACTCTATCCATCGATGTGCACTCCATCGGGTTATGTAGTCACTTTGTGAATACTTGACTTATATGCATTACTGATAGCATAGCCTTTGATTCATTGGTTCTTTGAAGTCTTTGGCAGTATTTCTATGACCATACAAATTATATCAAGTTGACATCAATGACAATACAATACATTAACTTCTTTAATGCCTTGCATTATCATCAACTTAACATCTTCAAACATTCAATTAGTTAAATGTCATCAAAACCCTGCTAAGGGACAAATTCCCTAGGATTGGTAACCCAAAATATTTCACTCTCCTGAAGTGATCTCAGTGAAGAGCCAACCCTGTTAAAGGTTGTAATGCACACTATTAAATGTGACTTGGTTAGAGGATTTAAAACTAAAAATTCTCTCTTGACCATGCATTCACTATGAGGTTAACAAGAATTCACTCAACATTCATTAGAATTTCATAATAAAGACTTTCATGTCCTACTCGGTTAAGAGATTTATCTGTAACAATGGTTAAACTGATAAAGAAATGATCTGATTCAAATAAAACTTTGTTTTGCAGATTTTCAGATCTATGCTAAGTACATAATACGTTTGCTCAATTTTTTCACTTTAGTTCATCTCATACTTCATACTTTGTTCTGTTCAGTAATTCTCTTTCCTCTGTCACTCAGTGATGTCTGCAAAAAATGCCTAGTTCATTCTTTAACTAGTTTGATAAGTCATGCATAAAATTTGCATGTGTGCATCAGGTGTATGATTCAAAATGAATCTCTTGTGTCTTATATAGACATCATAACTCATTTAATTTCCATCCTTTAGATTTTTCTTCTTAATCTCCATCGTTGATTTTTCCGCTTTAACCATCCTCGACAGTTGTGTTAAAAACACATTTCAATCTTTGTCATCTAATCTTCCTTGAATTTTCATAACCATTTGATCAACATAACAAACTTTATCATTTACCTCAAAATCATCAATTACCAGCTCAAAATTCTAGTCATCCTCAGTTTGATTAAATTTCTCAGTCAATACTGTGTTGTGTCGGCGATCCCTAGCTTGGTTATTACTATGCTTGGTAGAGACTGTGTTTTACTTGGTTTTCATTGTCTCTCAGTGTATACATAACTCTTCATTTACCAACCACATAAACTTTGTTTGTTCTAGATCTTCAATCCATAGTAGATGTTAGTCACCATAATGATACTTAAATAAGTTGACATCAATGAAAATACATTAATAGATAATGTTTATCATCACATCTATAATTTGGTTGACTATCAACAAATGACTTCAAACACACAATCAGTTGTAGTTCATCACTGTAATCATATCTTCTTTAATAGAAAGTGGGAATTTAAACAACCCATCTACCATACCACTAACTAATATGTTACCTTTTGAGTTCCAAGCATCAAAATCCTATTTAAAAACTTGAACCACATTAGGTATAGAAGCGTAAAATTTATGTATAAGAGTTATTGCCAAATCTATGGTAGACTCATCCATAAAAGTGTTAGGAAGAGATATTTTGATACCATCTTTACAGACTTTATGGAAGGAAGAGGTGGAGTTTTTGAGTAAGAAAGTATTACTATAAATGAGTTTATCCAGCCAAGAATTGAGGGATACTCCATCACAAAATTTATTCAGATTTCAAAAAATATTCATTCTCTTTTGAATAGAAATCAATCACTTTATCATAAAATAATCATGCCAAACTTATCCCCAACAAGAGCATTGCTTGAAGATCTTTTATTCTATTCTTTTTTTAGTGATACAATCTCCTAGTCAAGGTGTACATCCTTGTGGTGGAGGGAGATAGCACCTTCACCCTCCTCATTGACATTATCCCCAAAAAATAAAAATTTAAAAATTGTAGTGGGTGGGAAGTTGCATGGATAATATGGTTTAGTAATTAATCGTGTATAAATTTATCCCATCATATTAAAAAACATTGCTTGTATGTTTTTAGTAAAACAAATTTTTACTTAAGTATTTGATCTCTTACTAATAACAACTACTTCACATTGAATCCTATGTTAGATTATAAATATATTTTTTGAACTATTTTATAATTGTTTTCGACAGCCACCTAAAATATCAATATTTTCTCAAAAAATAAATACACCTCTTGGGATAATATTAGCTTTCAAATTTATTATCGCATTTCCAAATAATATTTGCATTCTACAATATATTTGTAATCAATTAGTTGATTTATAGAACTAATCCATGTAGTTCATAAAAAAAAATCTATAAGCTACTCTCAAGTACTTGTAGTCTACATATGTAATATTGTATAATAGTGCTTGAGAGAAATTTTATACTATAAAAATATATGGGGAAAATATATATAGATTGAATATAGATGTTAAAGTTGCTAAAGTATATTTTTAATTTATCAGTTATCATATAATGAGTTACAATCACTCCAAATAACTCAAGTGTGTCCTAGCTTACAATGATGAAAATCTTATGACTCTTTTATAATTTTCTTGTTTATGTAGACACTTGAGAGAATTGAAACTAAATGACCTAAGATACTGAAGTATCTAACTTGAAGAATTATTAAAATAATCATAACTATTATAAGAATTTCATACTCCAAAAAGTTACAACTTCAATGTAAAGGCAAATTAAAAATTATTCTAAACTTAATATCACTATGAAATAATATGACAATAGCTCCTCTTGATCCATATCCCAAGAATAAACCTATAAAAAAACATAGTTTATAATATTTCCATAACTAATGAGAGTAAGTAAATTGATTTTTTTTCTTGTGTGAATATTATTCTATTTATTGTGATATTTAACTAACTCATCAAGCCCACCTTAAAATATATAACACCTCATTTGTAGCCTTCTAGAGATTCCCAATAGTTTGTATCATTTTATTTCCCTGTGCAGCATAGATTATTTTCCATGTATGGGGATATTAATATATAAGTGGTCCAATTAAATGCTACCTTAAATCAATGCTACCTTCTTTTCAAATAATAGCATAGCCCTTCTAGTAGTATAGTAAATAATAATACCTATAAAATAAAATTTCCTAGGTATGCATAAAATTTGAATTCTAAAATCTTTATAGTTCCTATACAATTCACCCTGAATGAATATATTAAAAAAACCTATAGCATTACAAGACATAAAATATTATCTTATTTAAGAGGTATTTCATTAATAGATTGTTAAGAATCTAACATAAAATTGTGCTATAGTCAAGGATAGAGGTTTGGAAAGGATAGTGATTTGGAAAGTACTATCCAACCTTGCAGTCAAATGTACAAACACAACATAAAATTAAATGCAAAAGTAATAAGAAATTTTATTAAAATATTATAATGTCAACATACCCATAGGCCTTCACTTATTTCTTACATTGCATCCAATGGAAACCCATGCAAACATATAGGCATCAACGGGATTATTAAAATTAATTGTAAATCATATGTCTTCCTAATTTACTTCCGCTAACTAATCCCTAACTAATATTGATGAGCTCTTATTCCTCTTTGTATATTTATATATCAAACCCAATCACTCACAGTGTTTTGCACTAGCCTCCTAATTCCCAAAGTTGATGTACCATGTGTAGAAGATGTGATTTATTGAAAATGGTCTAAATCTTGGTGTACAACCTTCTAGATGTCTCTCTACCCCATATCTCTCTTGTGAAAAGAACTATTACCTCTACAAGGCTTAAAAAGGTTCCTCAAACTTCAAATATTAGTTATGAGATAATCTTTGTTCAAATTCTCCCGCATCACACCTCTACATTTATTCAGAAAGTATAATTTGCATGTTGTTAGTTGTAGCCAAAAATGTTTTAACTCATTCTTTAAGGCCAATTTTCATCTTCCACTTGTTTATTTTTGTGCGTTGTTTTTACACAAATCAAATATTAGGATCTTGAGATTCGATTTCCTCTCTTGAAAGAATAAAAAAGTTATTCCCAGGGTTCTTCAGGGTCATGGTACAACATGCTTGGTTACTCAGTTGAAGATAAATGTGAATGTTCATGAGGAGGCCTTTGCTGGTACATTCAAGACATCAAACTGCAAAACAACTTTGGTTCTTTTTTGGCATTTTCTGATTTATCAAAGATTTTTGATTTAACCTAGGATGCAATTTTTGTGTTTTAAAGATGATTACCTTCAGATTTATGACAAAATTTAAAGGATTAGGGTAACAAGAAATGAAATAACTTGCTGAAAATTAAATCCTAACGGACATGAACCGTTGTTGATCCTTCCTTGTGAATTCAATGAAGGATAGATTTGGAACAAACCCACAAAGTACAAATCAGACAATGTCGCAATTCTATACTTAATGGATGCAATCATTTGGAGAGAAAATGTATTCACTTGTGCAAGATTTTCAAAACCTATCAAATCATGAAGCCACCAAGATGCACACATACACGATACAAATTTATCATTAACCCAACAACAAACTCCAACTAATAGAAACGCGGATTTGAAACAAAGTAGAACAATTGTCTCTTTGAAAATAATGAATAAGTATGCATAAATTCATCAATTTCTCATAGATAGCAGAAAATATCACACCACAAATGAAGAACCAATTATAGATCTTTATTGCATCAAGAATCCGACCTTATTACATTGTTTTGATTACAATATATAGAGTTCTGATCTACAAACTTTGAATGCCTAAATTAGGGCATCATAGACTCTAAAATAATGAAAATAAACTAAAACTAAATCATTTCAAAAAGAAATCTATTGCTAACTGATACTAAACAACTTTCATGGATTTTTAATCCATTTACAATCAATTTTCCCATGCAAGAGGGATCAAACTCAACGAGATATGTGTGTGTGTGTGTGTGTGTGTGTGTGCATGCAACTGGAGTCCTTTTCTTTATCTTGGAGTTCTCCCTTGGAATCTTTGTCTGGGGTTTTCTTTAAGGTGGGAATTGATAAAGGACCCTTTCCATTTGATCTAAAGTTCAAATTCCATGCAAAAATGTGATCTCACTGGAAAAGCTGAGAAATTTGGACCTCGACCTCTGCACCAAAATTTTTCAAGTGCAAATTTGCCTAAGTGTCCAAACCAAAACTAGAGACCCCAATTTTCTGGCCCTTTCAGAGGTTGAAAGGATAAAATGCTGGGAGGGCCGAAAGGATGAAAGGCCAAAAGACCAAAAGGCCAAAATTAACCTTTGGAGGAAAAACTGGCTAAGTGTGAAAATTGCACTTTCAAAAAATGGTTGTCCAGGATTTGAGCAGTCAATTAGGGAACACTTATGGATGATCATCTCGCATCCTCTGCACTATTTATTGCACTTCTTCATAATTGATTTCCTTCATCTTTACTTTGTTAATCCATCATTCTTGCTTCTCCCTGAAAATGGTCAATTCAAAAGTGAAGAACTTTATTTCTTCTTCGTGTTCGAACATCCTTTGCATGTCTTCATTTGAATAGAACAGTTGGTGTGGGGCCTCTTTTGTGCTAACACCTGCCAGAATATCTCTGAACTTCTATGTCACCTCTTTTTTCGGGCACAAGGTTTCTGTTTTGTTGATCTGAGTATAGTTCTAGGATAATACCTATGAAGATTAAAACTTCTATTTCTTCTACCCATTATATGACTTCGTTTTGTTTCTCCAGTATGTGGGCTAGGCACTTTTTGCAAACCTTAACTGTTTTGGATATGCTCTTAATCTAGGTTTCAAAGTTGTCTATCTCTTTGCCCTCACAAATCTTAATCAGGATCTAGAAGTGTTGCATCTTTATAATCTTGAGTTCTTGGAGGGTATATTTCCATTTGGTTACTTGAGAATATAATCCCTCTTCACTATCCATTAGATCAATCAAATTCAGGGCCTCAATCAGAATGAATCTATAAGGCCTAAAAACTATCATTATAATCCCTTCTTCATACTGCTTAGAATCCTTCTTCTAATCAACACTTGCCTGAATGAAGGAAGGGGTCACACCTGCCGGTAAATCTGGAATAGCTCTCTTTTCTAATATGACCTATAATGAGGCCTCTTGGAAACTTGGGTTGATGGGACCCACCATCTTATGGATGAATTTATTTAAAGCCTAATTTTTCTCTGTTAAGGATTTGATGGTATCTTAATCCTTGATCATAAATCCTAAAGCATGTTTAAGTCCTAGGGCTGCCAGTGTCTTGCTTCCTTCCCTAGTAGGCTCCCCTAGATCTACATCTTCAAGTGTATAGTCCTTAGGGGTTATTTGTGCTTGAGGGGTGCTAGTAGAAGGAACTACTACCTATTCTTTCCAGCGACCCCTAGTGTCCTGGGTGACATAGGATATGGTCCTTGTTGGTATGTTGGCCTTTGCCTGATCAAAGGCTTGCCCCAAGAATTCCATAGTTGTGTCTTCTCCTTCCTCTTCATCAGTGTAAGTTCTTTTTTGAGGTTGAATCTCTTTAGTAAACCAAGTAGGTTTACTAAAGGTGGTAACTGGCACATATGGGGAAATACGAAGAATCGAAGCCATGTTTTGTGATTCGGGAGTCACCTCCTCCTCTATCTCTTTCCCATGTTCAACTTCTTCCCCAGCTTCCCCCTCATAAATTTCTCCCTCATGGATTTCTTCTTCTCCCTTGTATTTTTCTCCCTTCTCTTCTTCAACTGAAGCATCTTGTTCATCTTTATCTCGGCCTTCAACCCACGAGGAACTGGTTAAAACTTCTGCATTAAGGCCAGTCATGGATTTTAGTGTGGTTTTGAAGGGAGACACTACTTATGTGCTTACTTACCCCTAGGGATTTGGGATACAACAAGGAAAAGGGACTGATGGCAGTGGACTAGGTTTTGGAATCATAGGTGGTGGAGTAGGAGTAGAAGGGGTCAGAATAGAAGGTTGGAGAGTAGAAGTTGAGGGAGCCAGAGTTGGTGTTGGAGTTAGGAAAGAAGGTGGTGGAGTAGGAATGGGAGGTGGGAGAGAGGTTGGTGGAATTGGAATGTGAGGTGGTGGAGTAGATGTAGAACTCTCTCATGTAGCTTTATCTCCCGCTATATTTTGGGCCGCTATGGTGTCTTGAGTTTCACGCCCTTGTCTGATGTTAGAGTCCACCCCTGTGATAGGAATGTTTAGTGCGGGATTAGTGAATTGGGCTAGAGGTGGAGTGAAGATTACTTTGGACTAGATGGGACCTATGTTCAAAATTCCATTCCTACTCTTGAATCAGGTGTATCCTGCCCCTGGTCTGCAAAGCCTCTATATGTTTCCTCATGATATCCTTCTCTTTCCTCTTTAGAGAGGTTGTCTGAGACCTTGTCCATTTTACCAAAGTTGTGTCTTCCTCTTCTAGTTCCTCTTGTAAATTTTCTAGTTGTCAAGAGGAAAAATCTCTCCTCATTTTGTAAATTTTATTCCCTTCTCCAGTGGTAGGGGGAGATTGGCTAGAAGTGGAAGGGCCTTCATCCTAGGAATCCTATAATGATCCAACTAGGGGATCTATCTACCCTTTCATCCTTGTTTTTGGAGCCTTGGGCCTAGGATTTAGACCATAATCTACTCCACGCTCATGGCCATATACTGTTCCTGGATTCTAGGGTGGGGTATTCTTGTATTGGGGTACAGTAGACATCTCTCCATGTTTCTTATCCATCTTCTTGGGTATATCCATCAATTTTTTCATAGGAATAGGATCCATTTGATAAGGCCTTTTAATCCATGCCTATGTTGTTCTAACAACATGCCTTGCCTAGGATTCAATATCGGCATTCTCATCTTTATCAATTTTTGCATTAAGGATGGGCCTATTGTATATCTTATCCACAATATTAATTGATTTCAACACATTATCTGAATATTTCTCCCAAATCTTCAGGGAAATTGGAACTTTCAAGGTCTCTTGTGCTAGTGTAAGGGACATCCAACAATAATCCCCAATTATGACCTCATGATCATCCACACAGTTCATCCAATGATCTTCAAGGTGTGGTTCATGGATATAGAACTTGCCAATGATATGGTTATATGTGCCTATTGGGTCAAATCAGGCCCGGCTAGTTTTGTATAGTTGGAGTGGGAACTCATCCCAATCAAAGTCCAAGGACTTATATACTTTCATGTCATGGAGAGTGTATGAGCCTAGGAGAAGGGAGAAGTCCCATCAGTGCTTCTTCTTATGCTTTATGTGCTCATAAGCATCCAAGAGCTCTCTTTCTATTTCTAGAATGATTACTCAATCAGATAGGTACCTGTGTACCTTCTTTGGGTTCAAGGTAGATCTTGCCACTCAGATGTATGTGAAATTCCTAAACTGTATGTAGTAAGCCTCTATAGCCCTCACTTTGGAAGCTTCTTCTTCTAATGTTCTCTTCACAAAATCACCCTCAATGGATCTATTTATTGTGAAGATGAAAGCATCATTCACTATCCTGTAATATGGGCTATCTTCTGGCATATCGACCCTTCTCACTAGTTTTGGAATTATGATATAGGGCCATGTATTTGGGTCATTGATTTTTCCCCTCTTTGCGAGTCCTGGATAGTTTGTCACTGTGTCTAAAAATTACACTATATATGTACTCATATAGAACATTGGATTGTGCTTAACTGCAATCAATTTCTCGTCTAGTTTGTCACTTAAGATAGTGGCTCAATCAAACCTATCCTTGCGGTTCCTGATCTTCTCTATCCATAGAATAATCAAGTCCTTGAGTTGGGTGGAATGAGGTAGTCCATACACTCAGCTTATTAGTGTTACCATTTCCTAGATATAATCTTTTAAATACCCCCTTCTGAGAGGATTCTTGACATATTCATTATTTTCAATCACATATGCATCCTCAACTTTGTTCCTAAACTATCTGAGCCCCTTTTCTATGAATAAATCATAGAATTTATCCATACCCTTTTGGATATGGAAAATCTCTTCTATGTTGTCTGGTATTACATCTAGAACCACCCACCCTTATATATTTTTTACCACCCTTCATCTGGGATGTAGTGGTTAGCTAGGGTCATGATTATCTCGGAAGACGTGACTACCACTACATGGTCTATTGCATTAACTAGGCCCAATAGGACAAGGAAAGTATAGTCTTTGGACGTGCCCGCTGGTTGGGAACACCTTACTAGGTACTGATCCCAGTCAATGTTCCCATTATCAGTATCGGTGATCTTGATATGCTTGTTCCTAATCTTCAAAGGGGGGGTGATTCCCCTTGTACAGTTACTTCATTAGGGATGTCTTTCATATCTTAGGCATTCCTACGATAAAAATGCAAGTATCGGTATATTTTATTCAAAAGAAAACAAAAAAAGAAGGAAAGGAAAACAAACTAACTAAGAAAAATAGAAGCAGAGAATCTTTTAGTAGCTAGAAATGCAGTTTTCTCTTTTTCACCCTTTTTGGGTTTTTAGACACTGAAAACAAGGTCAGGGTCTGAAAAGGCTGAGAGTGTGATGAACGAGGTTGGAGAAAAAATCCATCTCAGAATTTTGGTGTGGGAAAGTCTGACAAAGGTTTCATACTTTGAAAGTCTGAAACCTCTTCAAGAAGGACCCTATCTTTGTTTATTCAGCCTTTCATCATTTCGAGGGTTTTGGATGTCTCAGAGGTCTGAAACACCAATGTTTCCAAAAGTGTGAAATGTACTTAAGTGATTCTATGGGAGGGAAGATGGTTTTTGGCCTTTCAAAGGATGAAAACCTGCGACTAGGTCGCGACACCAAAACCCTAACTTCTAACAAAAGACAAGAAAAAAGGGGAAGAGAAGGGGGGTGACCCCTCCACCAGTCCTACGGTGCAAAACCTAAGGACCTAGGAGGGGGCATGACCTCACTAGGCTGAAACCCTAGAAAGATGCAAAAACAAATGAAAAAATAAGGAGGACAGGAAGCAAGGATGAAAACCCTACCTATTGAATGTGAAGTAAGGGGAGGGAAACGACCAGAGGGTGAGAGGAGAAAATAGTAGAATAAGGTGAATAAGAGAAACAAAAAAATAGCAAGCACACAGACAGGAGGCAAAAACGTAGAAGACCAAAACAAAGAAGTGAAGGAAAAAGTGACTCGGGCCACTTAAATATCCCATGGGGTGAGGTCACCTGATTTTTTCATTTCAGAGGCTGAAACACCAAACATCGGGTGCCCTCATCTTCTTTTGGTGTTTTAGGGTCTGAAACACCAAAAGGTCAGAAGGTTTTTCCCTTCGGCCTTTTCAAAAATTCAAGATCTGAAACATCAAAAGGGCTAAGCTCAGCCTTTCGGCCCTTTTGGTGTTTCAGAGGACTTTGGGTCCTCTGAAATGTTGAAAGAGTGAAAAAGCCAAAAATACTTTATTTTGTCCCAATAGGCTCCTCAAGAAACACAGTTCAAGGAACAGGGAGAGAGGAAGACTCAAAAATAAAAAGAAAATAGGGGGTCCCCATTGTCAGAGGACCAAAATGGGGTGTTTGTTGTGAACCCACAACATTTATCTTCCACTTGTCCAGGTATTCCTTGTACTTGTATCTAGTTTATCTATCCAATATTTTCTTAATGTACTCTAGTGCTACTTTTGGTAATTTATACTATGAAAATGCTTTTTTATTCACTGTCTGTTCTCTCTAAAACTATTATCTAGATTAGCAACATTGAATATTTTTGAAATATCCACACCCTCTAACAATAAAATCTTGTAGAGATTTCCAATATCAAATTTAAGAATAATTATGTAGGGGCCAAATGTATCTATCTTTAGTTTATTATGTGTGGCCCCCATAAATTATCCTTCCATAGATATGCCATGACCTTATCATGAACTACAAATTTATTCATCTTTGCTTTGTTTTTCTTCACTTCTTATACTAGTAATTAATAATTTCCTAGTGATATCTTATCCCCTTATTGATACTCTTCATTTACTCAATAAAATCATCCTCCTATACACTCTTCTAATATCATGGCCCATTGTCCTATAGTTTAGTCACTCCTTTAGGTTGCAATTTGGTAATGCTTTCAAATGGTGCCTTTTTAGTGCACTGGTTCATTGAGTTGTGGAATATAAACTCTGCTCATAGTAAAATCATGTCCCAATTCCCCATTTTATATCCAACCAAGCATCTAAGAAAATTTCCTATACTTTTCTTCACTACGTCAATATCACAATTAGTTTGTGAGTGAAGTTTTGATTTAAGCTTTAGGTTTGTCTGCATCTTATAATATTTTTTCAGATAAAGTATTTTTGAAACTTTCTATCCTAGTCTAATTTTGTACTCTTTGGTACTCTGTACGCTCACTACTTCCTAGAAGAATAGGTTAAAAAATGAAGTCCATAATAAGTCTGCATGCAAGGGATAAATTGTTTCATCTTAGAGAATTGGTCCACCAAGAAAAATATAGTTATGTCTAGTCTAAGTCCTTACTAATTCTAACACAAAATATATACTAACATCTTCCCAAGGTATTTTTGGAATTGGAAGAGTTATATAAAAATTAATATTTTTTGAGACTTCTTTAGCTTCTCAATAAATCCTTCATTCTTGGACATACTTATCAATAAGTTTTCTTTATTGACTAGGGTCATTATCTTATCAATGTGTCTCTATAATTTCCCTGTCATCAAGATCTCCATCATCAAACCCTTAAGAATAGCTGGTTTATTTCTTTTTGAAAACAAACTATCCTAGAAAAATGGTCTAATGACTTACTTTTGTTGATCCTTATAGGCTCACTAATTGACTTGCATGCCTTTTGTACAAGTATTTCAGCTCATTAAATCTCACCAAAGTCACACTGATATGCATAATCAATATTTTCCTTTTTTTTAGTGTGTGTACAACTTGGTTTGAATATCTACCCTAGTAATTAATGATAAACATAAAAAAAATTGCATTAATTCTTCTCATCACATGTGTCTCTACTTCAATTTTCCTTGAAAATTTGAGTACTAGAGAACTTGGTAGTTAGTATACAAAATAAAATCCTTTGTTAGTAGATATTGTCTCCATTTCAAATGGTGCCTTTTTAGTGCACTGGTTCATTGAGTTGTGGAATGTAAACTCTGCTCATAGTAAAATCATGTCCCAATTCCCCATTTGATATCCAACCAAGCATCTAAGAAAATTTCCTATACTTTTCTTCACTACCTCAATCTCACAATTAGTTTGTTAGTGAAGTATTGATTTAAGCTTTGCGTTTGTTTGCATCTTATTATATTTTGTCCAATAAAAGTATTTTCTAAACTTTCTATCCTAGTCTAATTGTGTACTCTTTGGTACTCTGTAGCCTCACTACTTCCTAGGAGAATAGGTTAACAAATGAAGTCCATAATAAGTTTTCATGCAAGGGATAAAGAGTTTCATCTTAGAGAATTGGTCCACCAAGAAAAATATAGTTATGTCTAGTCTAAGTCCTTACTAATCCTAACATAAAATATATACTAACATCTTCCCAAGGTCTTTTTGGAATTGAAAGAGTCACATAAAAATTAATATTTTTTGAGACTTCTTTAGCTTCTCAATATATCCTTCATTCTTGGACATACTTATTAATAAGTTTTCTTTATTGACTAGGGTCGTTATTTTATCAATGTGTCTATAATTTCCCTGTGATCAAGATCTCCATCATCAAACCCCTAAGAATGGCTGGTTGATTTCTTTTTAAAAACAAACTATCCTAGAAAAATGATCTTTTGACTTACTTTTGTTGATCCTTACAGGCTCACTACTTAACTTGCATGCCTTTCCTACAAGTATTTCAGCTCATTAAATCCCACCAAAGTCACCCTGATATGCATAATCAATATTTTCCTTTTATTTAGTGTGTGTACATCTTGGTTTGACTATCTACCCTAGTATTTAATGATAAACATAAAAAAAATTGCATTAATTCATCTCATCACATGTGTCTCTACTTCAATTTTGCTTGAAAATTCGAGCAGTAGAGAACTTGGTAGTTATTATACAAAATAAAATCCTTTGGTAGTAGATATTGTCTCCATTTCAAATGGTGCCTTTTTAGTACACTGGTTCAATGCGTTGTGGAATGTAAACTCTGCTCATAGTAAAATCATGTCCCAATTCCCCATTTTATATCCAACCAAGCATCTAATAAAATTTCCTATACTTTTCTTCACTACCTCAATCTCACAATTTGTTTGTGAGTGAAGTATTTATTTAAGCTTTAGGTTTGTCTGCATCTTATTATATTTTGTCCAATAAAAGTATTTTGTAAACTTTCCATCCTATTCTAATTTTGTACTCTTTGGTACTCTATAGCCTCACTACTTCCTAGAATAATAGGATAACAATTGAAGTCCATAATAAGTCTTCATGCAAGGGATAAAGTGTTTCATCTTCGAGAATTGGTCCAGCAAGAAAAATATAGTTATGTCTAGTCTAAGACCTTACTAATCCTAACACAAAATATACACTAACATCTTCCCAAGGTATTTTTGGAATTCAAAGAGTCCTATAAAAATTAATATTTTTTGAGACCTCTTTAGCTTATCAATAAACCCTTCATTCTTGGACATACTTATTAATAAGTTTTCTATATTGACTAGGGTCATTATCTTATCAATGTGTCTCTATAATTTCCCCGTGATCAAGATCTCCATCATCAAACCCCTAAGAATAGCTGGTTGATTTCTTTTAAAAAAAAAACTATCCTAGAAAAATGGTCTAATGACTTACTTTTGTTGATCCTTATAGGGTCACTACTTGACTTGCATGCCTTTTGTACAAGTATTTCAACTCATTAAATCCCACCAAAGTCACCCTGAGATGCATAATCAATATTTTCCTTTTATTTAGTGTGTGTACAACTTTGTTTGACTATCTACCCTAGTATTTAATGATAAACATAAAAAAATGCATTAATTCTTCTCATCACGTGTCTTTACTTCAATTTTCCTTGAAAATTCGAGTACTAGAGAACTTGGTAGTTAGAATAAAAAATAAAATCCTTTGGTAGTAGATATTGTCTCAATTTCTTAAGTGATTGATTTGTATCATCAGACTATTGATCACGTATTGAGTACTTTTGTCGAGAATTACTCAAGTTCTCATTGAATTAATAAATGTTTCTCTTTTCTCTACTTAAAACTACCCTAATGGCATTACCATTGGCATCACAATCTACATGGAAAAATTTGTTAAAATATGGAAATTTTAGTACCAATTTATTCATCACCTATTTTTTCAGCATTTCAAAACCCCTCTGGGATCGAAATGTCCATTTTAACTCCCTTTGATCTCTCCTTATTGTTTCTATCATGGGTAGATACTACTAAAATTCAAAATGAACTTTGAGTAAATTGTTGGAAATCATCAATAGATCTCACCACTACAATATCCATTGGTGTAGGCCATTCTGTAATTTCTCTCACCTTCTCTTGATCAACCTTCAATCCATCCACAAATATTATAAATACCCAATAATCTAGTGAAGGCATTATATTTTCCCATTAGTATACTTAGAGAGAAACATGATCTGCACCATCAGTTTAGTCTAAACCGAAAGACAGGGAACAACACTATCCAACACTAAGGTTACTCGACGAACATTGTCAAAGTGTTACCCGATGACAAAAAGATAAGGATACCCAACAAAATATCAATAGTGCTACCTGACGAACAACAATGAGAGGAACCCGACAGATACAGGGAACCCGACGAATAGTTCAGACAAGGAATGCCGACAGACTGCAAGTTCAAACTGAAAGCCAAGAACTGACAGTCAGTTACATCCCGCAAAAAGTGGATCTAACTTTCCACGTCAGATAAATCACTAAAGTTGTATTTATAACTTCTTGATTTTCTTTTTAATCCATTATGTGCGGAGGAAGCAATGTAATCTTTATTGTTTTAATTCGTTTTAGTTCCTTAAAACATGCAAACTAAAGATCAAGGTCAAGTTGTAAACCTTGGATCTAAGAGTTAACATTGTAAATCATGAATTCCGAGATAGGTCAAATAACTTATATAAATTAGGTGCTCGATCCATTAAGAATAGTTGTTGTTCAAAGAAGAAAGTAGCCACAGAGAGCAACTAAAGACCAGATAGAGAATTCATGCAGAAGAACACAAACATAATCAATTTAGTTTTCAAGAATAGAACAGAGGCTACCGACAAGCAGAGAAAAGGTATTCATCAATCACTTAAGGTGATATTGTAATTGTAAAAGATTTAATGGATCTGTAAATCATCAATAGTAGATTGCATACACTCAAGTCAACATTTGTACTCATTCTAACAAGTGTAGTACACTAATGAAATCCTTTCAATAAAGGTGGGCTTAACTGTCCTATTGTAAATCTCATAACTGAGTGCACACTTAAATTAGTGTTGCTAAAGCTCTTAACATAGTAGATCTTAACAGTTCTCCACCTCAATACTCTTAACAAGGTAGATCATCATAAGTGATCAAATTGTAAGCCTTAACCAGCTCCCTTCCATTCTACAGATAGTGAAGTTTTGTGGGTGCCATCCCCACTGCATTTTTTACTTCCTAACAGGAGTTTTATATGATATCATATCTTGTGTTATGTGTTTGTTAATTTCATGAATGTTTCTATGGATGATTGTAAAGATTGTTAACAAACAATGTCTACATAAGAAAGAATAAACAGGAATGGTTGGCAAATCATAATTGAATGATCACTAATGATAAATTGGGTAAAGTGTTAAAAATTTTAGAGGTACTGATTCACCCCTCCCCTTTCGGTACTACTTCCCATTGAGTCCAACAATTGGTATTAGAGCTGAGTATCTTCTTGAAAAGCTTAAAAGCTTAAGAGAAAAGATCTAACAATAGAGAAGTATAAACTTGATAAGAATATAGAGACCAAAAAGCTTGAGATACAGATGTTCTATGAATAGTATAAAGAAGCAAGAATCAAGATGAGAGAGTTGTTGGTTGAAAGAAAAGGCATGGCTACTAGGAACAATGAAGTAGACTATCAGGAAGAAGAGATTCCAGATTTCTTTAAATCTTCAGGATCAAATGCAAGTAATGTATCAGATACATCAGAAGAGAACAAAACAAATCTAAAGGAGATCAATCAACATCTGACATAGAAAGTAAAGATGCTACAAATTGGTCAAGAGACCCAGATGGTAAGAATGATTGATGTGATGAGTTTTTTCAGACAAGCTGAAACAGAAAGAACACTTGCTATTGATGATAGAAGGAAGATCACAAATAAACTACAAGAAAAAGAAATGGAAATTCAAAGACATGTTGAGCGTCACCATGATCTCACAAATCAGATTATCCTTATGAGTCAAGAAGAAAATAGAATAAATCTGGAACTCTTTGAGAGAATACAGATTATTAGTGAACTAAGAGAAGAAAATGAAAAGTTGAAGCATGAGGTTAGAATTCAGCAACAACATAATGAGATTATCAGAAAGGCTGAAGAAAGCAATAAAAGAATGGATGACTTTCTTGAAGGACAACGAAGAGTCATCAACAACAGCAGGATAGGCTTTACAAAAAAAGGAGAAACATCAAGACCAAATAATGTCTACGAAAATCTAAGACCAAGAAAGCCAACATGCAAGCACTGTGGAAAGCAAGGTCACACATCAAATGCATGCAAAGGAAAAATGAAAGGTACTCCAAAATCTACACCCACATCTTCATTCATAGGATTCTGTTATAAATGTAACAAGAAAGGACATAAGGCTTATGAATGCAAGAGAAAGATAGAAAAGCCAAAGAAGGAAACCTACATGGACAAATACTGTCTTACATGCAAGATGAATGGGCACACAAATGAAGAATGTTGGAAAAAGAAAAGACAAGCATGGAAGCCAAAAGGTAAAGTAGCCCATTATCAAATAAAGAGAATTGGTAATCAATATGTATGGGATTACAATACATGGACAAACTATACAACATGTGGTAGATATGGTCACATTGCTACAAACTACATGAGAGCATGGACCAAAAGTTCTAGAGGCTGGTCAAACCCTAGAATGGCATGCTTACACTGTCATAAATTTGGTCATCTCAGGAAAGATTGCAAAGAAAGATTGATAGACACAAGAACACATCCCAATGGTAACACCATTGAAGATATCCAGAGGGCAAGAGACAAAATATGGATAAAATCTTCAAGCAATGATGAAGCTAGACCAAGCAATGCAAATGGTGACAACCCATCTAATGGATCTGGTGACACCATCAACCCCACTTGAATTGAACAAGTAAGTATGGAACTACACTATACCAAGTTATATTTTGCATCAGTTCCATTATATAAGATGATATATAGTCAAAATCTGCATAAATCAAAGATGCATATTACTTTACTTGTTAACAATCTAAGAATACAACACTGTCGATAAACACTGACCAAAAATCATCGGTGAACACAATAATGAGTTGTTCACACTTACCAAAAATTTTCATTCATCTAGTAAAAGTGGTAAACTGCCAATGTATCCCGATGACCGTCGGTAAGATAACAAAATTTGGAAGTCGTCATGGTAGAATACCGATATTTGTCAGTAAAATCAAATTGGTTGACAACTGCCATAAGCATCATGTCTACACTGATGATGATTTAAAATATCCTCCTAACAAAACCTGTCTTCATGCCCTGATGAGTTGGTGAGAATTTATTGCAAAGACTTAGGTCAAAAAGTCTATAAATAGTCGACGAGATAACTACACTTTTCAATCATGATTTGAAGAGAAAAATAGAGTGACATCAAAGTGATTCGAGAGCAGAAAGCATAAGCATCTACAGATTAATTTAGGACACAGGGAACAAATTCTTCATCACATTCATGAATTGAAGTAAGTAACAAGGGAACTGAAAGATCTCTATCATTATTTTGTTGAGAAAGCCCTAATTTCGTAGAAAACCCTAAATTCTAGAAAAATAGTGGCAACCACTTCAAGAACTGCTAAGTTAAAGAATGAAAAGAAGAATGTGGTGAAACTGATCAAGAATAACACATGTGTAGAACCTAAATACAAAATCTATCCAGAGATTGCATCGAAACCCGATAAAGCTGACACATTTTCAAAAATCCCACCTAGGGTTTAGCTCATAGAAGACGTTAGGTCTTACATTCACTGCAAGATTGCAGAGATAGGTGATTTGGAAATGGATGAAGCTTATAAGAAGCTACGTGATGCCGAAGGAAAACTGAAAGAAGAAAATAGCACTTGAAGGTCAAAGGGTTAACTAATGCCCTACATTTCCTGAGAGAATTCAAGATAGAGTGGATTATGATATTCTTGAGCAGGATGCATGATAGCAAACTATGGCTAGATCAACCCAAGCAGATAACAAGGGATGTTCTTTATGTTGTCATTAGTTATCTGATAACTGAAAAACCTAGGGCACACAAACATCCATCCATGAAAGAAGTTACAAAACTTACTAATGTAGAAGGAGAAAACATAGGTCTCAAGGTTAACACAATCACCGACAACGAGTTGAAATTTTGTGCATGTGTTATTGGTTACAAAATATTCCAGGCTAGTAGACTGAATAGCATTTCTGCAACAACAGTAAGCACAGCTTACAAGATTGTAACTAAAGGAATTCAAATGGATCTATGTGAGATCCTACTAAAACAAATTGATGAGAATATGATCAAGATCAGATCTGCAAAGAGAAACACATGTAAGTTTGGTTCACTTATTATGTGTACATTTTTCTATTTTCAAGAATATTTTCCTTCAGTAGGAAAAGTTGTATGGGACTCTACCAAACCGATAACCCTACAAATTAGTGAACTGATTAAGTCACTAGGAGAAAATTTTTAGTCTGTAATGTTTGCCTACTTCCTTGAGTTCAAGGAAAAGATGATGGAAAGAACTAGGATTCTTGAGCAACTAGTTGAAAAACACAAGCATGAAATATGTTTCATGGAAGATACAGAATTCACACACATCAAACCGGTTGTACCAAGAATGAATTGGTTATCTTCATTAGACTATGAGATCAATATTGATCTAGCTACAAGTGCAATTGAGGCACTATTCAATGAGCCCATTGATAAGAAAAAACCAAGGTTTGATACGTATGAAGAGGCCAAATCTAAGATAAAACATGGCCTATAAGTCAAAAAGACTATAAACAAGAAAGATAAAATGATAAAGAATCTCAAGAAGATTCTATCGGTCACAGAGGAGGAAGAATAGGATCAGAAAGAGGAAACCGATGAACAGGGTACCATCGGTGCAACACTAAAGGAAAAGGAATAAGATATAGATGCCACTAAATCTGATGCACCTCCATCTCCACCTCCTACTAAGAAACAAAGGACAAGAATTCAGACTGCTGCAACAGATACAACACCACTCAAGAAAAGGTCAAGTAACGACCTATAAAAGGAGGCAACCAGTAAAAAGAGCAAGATAGAAACCTATCAAATCCACACCACCAAAGAGAAGAAAAAGGTTTGTCAGGACACAGGCTGACTTAGATGACACCAAATATGATGAACCAGATGTATTTAAAAAGAACTTCAGAAACCAAACAGTAGATGAAGCTACAAAATAAATTGCTACCCATGGTACAATGACTGATAAAAAGATCAGGCAGTGGGATACACTGAATCTAGATGATCAGAATAAGATACAGGATGCAGTCATCAAATCAATGATCAAAAACAAGTATGCCCCTGCTGAATTTGTAAGTCAAATACCTAAGGAGCTAGGAAAAAAGATATACCAACAATGGTCATATGCCTTAAAAATGGAAAGAGAATCAAGAGAAAGAAATCTTGTAAGATTGATGCCTTCCGAATCCAAGTTTGAAGAAATACAAGAAGTACTAAAGAAACACTCAAGTAAATTTGTAGCCAAAATAAGGGCTTACAAAGTACTAGAGAGCAAGTTTATAGAACTGGATTCGATGACATAGACCAAATGGAGACATCTCCTAGATCTACCGGTAGAATCAACAAGTGTTGAGAAGCAATTACTTCTCACAAACACACCTCACAGAGAGGATTTAGATAATGCAAGTCCTTAGCATATTGCTTTGGACAATCAGGAGAGTGATGATGAGCCTAGTAACTTGAATACATGCATGGATGACATTGTACAAGATATCACTCATGATGACTCTGACAATGATCCCAAGAAGAAAGATGATGTGATATTTATCACACTCAAGGATCAACAAAGTCATCAAGCACTAAAAATATCAGATGACAAGATAATTGATATTACAGATGAAGAAGTGCAAGACACTTCAATCATGCACTCACAAGTGCAAGACCCTGTAGAATCCATAAAGAAAAATGAGAATGTCACTGCTGACAAGGACATTACCGACGAGCAGGACATCAATATTGATAAAGCCCAAGCAACAACACAAAGTAATATGCATGTCCTAATGAAGGCAATAAACATACTAGAGATAAATGAAGGATCAATTAAAAAGGAAACAAGCTCACCCACAGACAAGGGTGAAGGAGAAGGAAAATAAACTACAGATACACCTACAGAGAAAGCTGCAACCGATGATCAGAACAGGGAAGAAACTCAAAAAGAAATAGGGGACAAGCCTTCAGAGAAAGGTGAAGAAGGAAAGAATGATAAGATTGAAAAGAAATCAGGAGCACATTCTACAGAAACACCCAAGGTAAATGAAGAGACGTCTTCCCATAACCAATAGGTGCAAACTAAGTAGAAAACACAAGATGCTTCATCAAAAAAACCTTCCCCAAGTAACACAGAGTGTACAAATGAACTAGCTTTAGTAGTTCATAAATCTGCATCCCCTAAGATCTCAAAGAAGAAGAAAGGAAAGAACAAAAATCCAGTAACTCTGGATGAAATAATTGAGATTCCAGTTTGTGATCCAAGAACATTGAACCCTATAGCATTAACAAAGTATGCCAAGCTCTGTGAGAGGAAAGCCACTCAAGACAAAATGAAACAAGTGGAAAAAGAGGCCAAGGTACTTGAAGTAGCTAGAGACATACTTCAACAGATTGTACCAGACACAGACATTGATTAGAAAGTTCCAATAATTGATCAACTGGTAACACTCACAGATGCAATAACATCTCAGAATACCGATGCTGAGAAAACTATGGAAGAGAGACTTGAGAAAAAGTATGAATTCAAGCTCGTAGAGAAGATAAGCTAGGAAGTGGCACTCAAAAAGGTCAAGCTATCTGAATTGGTAAGTGGAATTGAACCACTTTTATCAAAAGTTGTTACCTTAATTAAGAAATTGTGCACCTTAGATCATCTCACTAAGGAGTATACAGACAAGATAACAAAAATAGATGTTGATCTTCAGTCTAGTGCACAAAGTCTAGCCAACACAGCACAAGCACTTATATTGCACAAACAATAAATAATACAGGCTAGGAAGCAGAGACAGGATATACAATTTGCAGAGATGAAATATAGAGATGAAGTAAATGAGCTTCAAGTTAATCTTTTACCGACACTTATACTGCTACAACAAAACATGACACGGGCAAATACACTGATTGCCACCGCTGAAATGTCTATCCTAGATAGCATTTTTTATATGCACGCAAGACTCGAGCTGCAACATATGGCACTTGACCAATTGAAAGAACAATGGGAGAAACTGCTAGAAGATATCAAACTTACCCATTCTAATGTTTTTGACACATTGTAAGTTACACATCTTTGTCACACTTTTTTTGACATTTTGTAAGTTGTACATTTTTGTCATCAGTATAAAAGAAAGGGGGAAT
>MU225669.1:1908782-1919403 GCA_018584345.1 Thuja plicata
AGTCATATTATGACAAGGAAATAAACATGGTGTAATAATTTCAGTATTATGCACATATCATTTTTTTATACTAATGTCAAAGGGGGAGATTGAAGGCATTATATTTTTCCATTAGTATACTTAGAGAGAAACATGACCTGCACCATTGGTTTAGTCTAAACTAAAAGACAGGGCACAACACTATCAAACACTAAGGTTACCCGACGAACACTGTCAAAGTGTTACCCGATGAAAAAAAGATAAGGATACTCGATGGAGTATCAACAGTGCTACCTGACGAATAGAAAAGAGAGGAAACTGACAGATACAGGGAACCCAATGAATAGTTCAGATAAGGAACACCGATAGACTGCAAGTTCAAACTGACAGTCAGTTACATCCCGCAAAAAGTGGATCTGACTTTCCATGTCAGATAAATCACTAAAGTTGTATTTATAACTTCTTGATTTTCATTTTAATCCATTGTGTGCAGAGGAAGCAATGTAATCTTTATTTTTTTAATTTCTTTTACTGCTTTAAAACATGCCAACTAAAGATCAAGGTCAAGTTGTAAACCTTGGATCTAAGAGTTAACATTGTAAATCATGAATTCTAAGATAGGTCAAATAACTTGTATAAATTAGGTGCTCGATCCATTAAAAATAGTTGTTGTTCAATGAAGAAAGTAGCCACAGAGAGCAACTAAAGACTAGATGGAGAATTCATGCAGAAGAACACAAACAAAATCAATTCAATTTTCAAGAACAGAATAGAGGCTACCGACAAGTAGAGAAAAGGTATTAATCAATCATTTAAGGTGATATTGTAATTGTAAAAGCTTTAATGGATCTGTAAATCAGAAATAGTAGATTGCATACAGTCAGGTCAACATTTGTACTCATTCTAACAAGTGTAGTACACTAATGAAATCCTTTCAAGAAAGGTGGGCTTAACCATCCTATTGTAAATCTCATAACTGAGTGCACACTTAAATTAGTGTTGCTAAAGCTCTTAATAGAGTAGATCTTAATAGGTCTCCAACCCAATACTCTTAACAAGGTAGATCATCAGAAGTGATCAAAATGTAAGCCTTAACCGGCTCCCTTCCATTCTGCAGATAGTGAAGTTTTGTGGGTGCCATCCCCACCGTATTTTTTACTTCCTAACAGAAGTTTTCTATGATATCATATCTTGTGTTATGTGTTTGTTAATTTCATGAATGTTTCTATTGATGATTGTAAAGATTGTTAACAAACAATGTCTACATAAGAAATAATAAATAGTAATGGTTGGTAAATCAGAATTGAATGATCACTAATGTTAAATTGGGTAAAGTGTTAAAAGTTATAGAGGTACTGATTCACCGCTCCCCTCTCAGTACTACTTCCCATTGAGTCCAATAGCTTTCTCATTCTTCATTAAACTATAATTTATATGTTAATTAGTAACTTCTCTCAACTACTAGAATGCTTGTTTCATGTGATGGATGTGTTCTTGTATTAACTTTCTATAGATTAGGATGTCATCCAAATAAATAATAATGAAACCACCTAAGAATTCATTTAGTACCTCATTCATTAGTTGTATGAATTTTTCTAGAGATTGTGTGAGTCAAAATGACATGCCCAACCAATGATACAATATTTCATTGGTCTTAAATAAAGCCTTCCATTAAACCCTTTCTCAGATCTTGATATGGTTGTATCTACTATTATGAACTATATTTTTCAAGTATTGGGAACCCCTTAGACAATCCATTATGTCATCCATCCTTGGAAAAGACAACTAGTACCTTATTTTTATCTTGTTGGTAGTTCTTCAATTAATACACATCCTCCATTCCTCATTCTTCTTTGGCACTAAGATAGCAGGTACTATTGATTATACTTAGAATTTCTTTGATCAAAACCTTCCCTAATAGCTCTTTTACTTTTCTACTTAGCTTCAGGTTCCCCACAAGCATCATCAGATGTGTTACTTTGCTAGGAAATCTTGCTCCTATTATCAAATGTGTTACTTTGCTAGGAAATCTTTCTCCTATTAATACTATATGCTTTTGGTAGTCTTTCAAAAATATTTTATGATACAATATTTTGGAACTCTTCAAGCAATTGTTCAACCTCTCTTTTGTGGTGCATCTTCTTCATTTATATGAATAAATTTTCTCTCTTTATTATAAAATGCCCTATGAATAAATGTAAAATGAGGCATTTTTATGCTTTAATCCATGTAGGAACTTCCTCCCATCCACTAAATAGATTATTGTACCATAACACACAAACCTCTTTCTATTCATCCTCCAAGGGAATTAGGATTTATTTCTCTTTCTCCTTTTATTTTTTATCCTAATATCATGCTACCAAGGTTTTCATAGAAAGAGGTGAAAATTTTTCCATTAACATTATATTAGACAACACTTTACCCTTCTATGAACCAATGTAAAAAAGTATACAAAATTGTTCACTTACCAAATTTTAATGGTCATCTTGTATCGAGATAATTTGGGAAGGGTCTATGTGTTTAATTCTCTTTAGGTTCAACCTTTGTATCATCTCCTTAGATACAAAATTGTTTATGTTGTATCTATCAATGATAACCTTATAACACTTTCCTCCCAAACTCCACTTGTTCAAGAATATGCTCTTCTTTTGTGTTAGTTCATCTCTAGATTCCCTCCATAGTAGGGAACTGTGACTAATTATTATCCGTTTCTCTAGATTTCTTGTGGATTTGAATTATCTATCCCTCTTTTCCTTAGCATAGGCATTGTTGGATATGGTATTTATTTTTTTCCTTGCACTCCCTTGAACACACTCAAAGGTGAGGTGACCAACCTCTTTGTATTTGAAACATATTCCTTGAAATGGTCCTTGTTCAAACCTCCTTTTATTCCTTTAGCATTAAATATCACATTTACAGTCATCCTTCTCCCATTTTTCACAATATTGATCTAGGCTCTATTTATTCTCTCTAGAAAGGATGACATCCTCTAGTATATGGCTTTCTCTGAGTATCTTGTACCCATCTTTCTGGTTCCCTTATATTTTAGGTATTTAGCATATCATTCAATATTCCCTTCTAGTTGATTTCTACTTAACATTAATGTAAATTAATAGGATCCCTCCATGGTGCTCAATTAGACTAGGCTTAATACCTCCCTAATTTTTGTTCTAAGGCCATTAGTATATTATGCCACCTTTTCTTCTAGCTTCACTAAGTCTATTTCTATTGATCATCTTATGGAGCTTGTTGGTGTATTCCTCCAACATCTTCTCTCATTACTAAAATTTTTAAAGCTTCTTCATCATTTCCAATTGATAGTCCATATATATAAATTGGCCCTTTTTATCACCAATCAATCTCACTTCATGATTCACTCATTTTGTCTTTAGTTTTTGTCAAACAATACTTCCTTTCACTAGATAGTTGCATGTCCCTTAGTCTTGGTTTTGGAAAAATTCACTCATTCCAGATCTTTTGTATCTTGAAATACAAAGTACTCTATCATCTCATTAATCCAATAAATTCTAGTTTGTTCATATTTAGGATTTTGGTATAACAAGGGATCTTAATATACGACTACTTTTTAATCTTGGCAATTTCCATCGTCATCTTGATTTGACCACACTCTTTGTCAGGTTATTCATCACCTTTCTCTTGCATCCTTAAATATTTAGCTTCATACTCTCTTTTTTTTGTATATAGTTTATACTTTTTCTCTAGTCCTCCTCAACCACATCCATTTGGCTCTTAACTACTCCCGTTATGTTTATTATTTACTCTACCCTTTTCAGTGACATTGGCCATTGTTGTGATTCTTGTTGGTGGTATCCTTTCTTTTAAACAGGGTATAATTGGTTGTATTTGGCAATCTATATTTGGGTTATAAATATCTCACTTCAAAAATTGATTAACAACTCTAATTGGAAATATGTCTACACCAAAGATAATCCGAAACTTTTACCTCTGTTGGTTTAAATCTTTCTCTAATACCATTTAATAGAGGCAAGGTCAGAGGTTCCAAATAGGACTATTTAACCTTGCAGTCTAACATATAAAATAACTAAAAATTTAATACAAAAAGAATATAAAATTTTACAATAACATTAGAATGCAAAGATGCATGCAAGCCTTCACATGTCCATGTTACCAATTTTTGTATTCAACTAAAATTGGCAGAGCTATGTAGCTAAAACAACTAGAGTTAAAGGTATATTTGTTTCATTTTAAACTTCTAAGATTTACATGTTTTGTTTGAAATAAAATGATGAGTGTAGAGTTAAACTGAACAGAGTACACTTTTAGAAAAGAAAAAGATATTTTTTCTTCTTCATTCATGAAAGAGAATAGTACAAATAGATGCAAGAGTGTTTACATAAGAATACCATAAGTTGTTTTGCAAATACAATAATATTTTTATTCATATTTTCCTTTACAAAGAGAAGAAAGTACAATGTAATAAAGGTAAAGGACACAAGGTATGGAGCTCTGAAAACAAGATGAAGAGAAGTAAAAATCTATAGAAGTCAAGACAAGAAAGAGGCAAGCAAAGATCCACAATTCCTTGATTATGGTAAATTGTTGAGTCTTGATGAAATAGTTGACGCTCGGGTCTCAAATCCTTGATGTACCTACAAAATGAATGAGGGATGGAGGTAAGTCATGAGATTGAGTAATGGAAGATCTCAGTCCTTATTCCTAGTGTTAGTTGCTATACATTTAGTCGTATGCAATGATAAAGGTCAGAAAAGGAAAAAAGAACAAGCTGAAGAAGGTGGTTTTTTACTAACAAATTTATTTCTAATTGTAGCTACAGGTATGAAGGCTCTATCTTATTAAAGGGACATTCAACTATTGTCTAAAACATTTTAACTTAGTTTAAAAATAACAGTTGCAATTTAGATGGAGTACAATATGCTATTAAAGGGATATTCAATTGAATGAAACCTTTTAGATAACATTTAGAAACAAAATCTGAATATTATGCTACAAAAGAAAGCTTTTATAAAGTTGCATGAAGTACAATAAAGAGAAACAAAGAGTCCTCATTCATTTCTTTGTTAAATTGGTACCGTGTCATGAAATGGACATCATGTTATTAGGAATAGATTCGTCAAAGCAACATAAAGAGCATAAGCATTCAAATATTAAAACAATAAATACTAGCAGATTATAGGTAGTATTAGAATCTGATATTATCAAATGAAAAGGAATAAATTACATTAAATATTAATACTTCTCTACATGTAACACCTCGCTAGGGAACCCAGGAGAGATTAACCTAAAATATGCTATTAATTTTACAGATCAATTTATTTTTAAAGTTTACACAATAAGACCATACAATAATGTGGAAGTAATAACAATACACTCGCATAAATGAACTCAAGCATAGATTATAAATCTCAAGGGTTCCATGACGTAGAATTATGTAAGATAAAATTTAATCATAAACATAAGGTTACTCAATTATAAATGGGTAGCAGATACATCATCTATAAATAATTACAAAAGCTCAACTGAAAAAATAAGGTATACATCATAACTCACATCCTCTACACATGTCCCATGATATGTAGTAATCACTCTAATTACAAGTATAATATAATATACTGAATAGGTATCACATTTGATACACTAATACAAGATTACAATACAGATATGATAGATCAAAACCTCCAAAGAAGAATAAAATGAGAACAACTGATACAAGGATCATCCAACACTGGTACAAGGACATCAAATCTCAAATTACAAAGAATGACTACCACCCATCCATGTGGAACTATAAAAGCCCACTCCACCATACTGAGGAGGTAACAACAAACCACACTCAAATAACAAAAGAAAAGAAGGAAAGGATAAGTAAGAAAGGGATTCCTAATAGCTCTCTATCTCAAGATGTAATAAACATACTGCAAGGTAATACTCACAAATCTAGAGGCAATCAACACATGTAGGAAATATAAGCTGGATAGAGGAAAGTGTCATTATATACATCTAACCCTTAAGTTTCATCCTGGTAGCCTCTCTGACCCCAACACTCAAGTGACCATATATGGTATCAATGACCTATCAAATAGATGAAGTCACTAACTATTCCTGACATAAACCTCTCAAGGTGGCAAGAATCATCGCATCCTCCATTTTAGCCTATACTAGCGCTCAAGAATGGGTGAGGAACCATAACTTATTAGTTAATTTTAAATCCCCAATTAATGTATCATATTACCACTTGTTAATATTACTTGCAATAAGTGATTCTGGAAGCCACTTGAGGGCCTCGACACTTATTATAAGCCACCCCCTTCTACACAACTAGATAACCTACCCTAAGGTCACATATCTTACAAGGATCTAAAGGGGTACAAAACCATGAATACCAGAACTAGTACCTTACAAGATAAGAGGAAGGATCATAACATAATAAAGTACTCTCAAAGAATATATAAACATGAGCTTATAATACTAGGGTTGGGTAACAGAAATCAAAACCACAACCACACCAAGAACACATCCAAAAAATGACTTAAAACACACCCCAAGCCTCTATATACTTTTCCTAAGCTCCATTTAATTCCCCAAATAACCAACCATAAATAAAGTTCATATATGAAGGTAGGACACAAATGCAGCAATTTAAAAATCAACCAAAATAAAATTTGAGCATATGAACGTGGGGACTTATTCTAAATTTCCACATCATATATATATAAGACCAAAAATGTCATTCCCAACATTTGAAAGTGCAATAATTTCTAAGTAATAATGAATAAAAAACAATGTAATCTTAATGATAAATTAATCATTAGTTAATAATAAATATTTAGTAAATATTAATATATAATATTAATTTAAAATCAATTAATAGTAATTTAAGAATTAATATACATTAATTTAAATTTTGTTTGAATTAAATTATGCTAGAGGGACAACTATATTTAGGTATCATATATGGACAAGAATTGTGTTTGAATGCTAATAATAATTCATGGTATGAAAGAAAATGAAGACACAATGTTTATAGTGAGCAACAAAACGCAGGTTTAAATGAAGCAGTCAAATTGATCAAACATGGTATGCATAGGAAGAAAGTATTTCAGATATAGAAAATAATTCATGATTATATTATTACTTACAAGATGATAACCATGACACAATGAATGAGTAATAAGTGAACAGATATGTCGTGTTTGTACTTGCTGCTACAGAAAGGAAAGTGTTACATTCATTCAAAAGGAAGCCTTCATAGTTCAAAAGTGGGACAATGACAAGGAAAGAAATGTTCTAGGTACATGATAGTCAAAGGTACATAAGAAACCATGAATGATACATATGGAAATACTCAAAGTGTAAAGAAATATTATTAATCCTTAGGCTATAATAGAAATATATTGACTGAGATATTTCAAACAACATCTTGTCATACAAAATCACTATCAAATAGCATGACTGGTCTTGAGGAATATAAGTATGCTTGTTATGATATACTAACAATTTTGTGCAAGAAGAGCATCATGGTAATGTCATGTATACAAAGATAAATTATGTCAGGTACAACAATAAAAATTAGAGTTTGCACTTTGCAAAAGGGAATTGAAGTACAAAGTCAAGGTAAAAGATCAACAGAAATATCAACAGTACTATCCCAAGCAAATATTGTCCATGGACAATCAGCTAGTATAAATGCCAGGATTAACAGAGATAATAATGTCATTGAGAGATTCATGGAATGGATCCCCCCCTTAAATGAATTTGGATCACTTGGAGGATGTCATTTCCTCAAATGAATCTGGTTGGGGCACCTATCTAATTGACATTGTTTCAGAAATCTATTTGTTTTCTAGGAAGGTAATTTGGAAGGATCCAGGGGACCTTCCCGTTACCATACAAGAGAAAGAAAGATTCACAGAACTATTAGCAAGTAAGGATGTCTATCTCTTAGACAAAGATGATAAAATTTTCTGGGCTCCAGGGAAACACGGGAAATACACTATCAAAGAAGGCTACAGAATTATCCAACAACAAGAAACTTGTAAAGCCCCTAAATGAGCTTTCTCTTTATGTTGGAACAACGTCACTCTCCCTAAAGCAGGATGCTTTGCATGGATGGATCTGAAAAATAGAGTTCTTACAAGCGACGGGTTATCTAAATTTAACATCTCGCAGCATTTTAATTGTCTTCTCTGTAATTTAGAGTTTGAAACCGGGGATCACCTCTTCCTCAATTGCCAATTTCCCCAACAATGCTGGTTATTTGTTCTTGCCAAACTTCAGTTCCAAATGCCCATCCCTAATAAGTTATGGGATCTCTTTCAATCTTGGCCACAACTCTTCACCAACTCTCTTTTTTCTGGATTATGGACCTGTATTCCGGCCATAGTGGTTTGGGCCCTATGGTGGGAAAGGAACAAGAGAATCTTCCGTCAGCAATCCTCCACAATTGATAATGTACTCAGCTATATTGAAAAGTCCATTTCAAAAGTAGTAAACAACAGCCATTCAAAAGCCAAGATCAACCCAATCTTATCATCTTGGGATAGTGGTATCATTCGTGAGTGGAAAGGAATTCATATTCCTATTGGCTGGTGTCAGAAGCCAAATGCAATCACCTCTCTAGACAGATGAAAAGTACAATGGATTCCACCTTCAGTTTGTCAATTCAAATTGAATTTTGACGAAGCTTCCTGGGGTAACCCTAGCCAATCTCGTGCTGGTATTTGTATCTGTGACCATCAGGGTGATGTATTAGCCTTCAAATCTTCCCCTCTTCCACATGGTTCAAATAATATGGTTGAAGCACAACCATTGTTCCTCAGGTTGATTTTGGAAAAGAAAACTAGTTTTCATAACATTGTGATTGAAGGTGATTCTATGGTTATAATTACTGCCTGTATTAAAAGAGAATCATACAATTGGAAACTGGCTTATATTTTCCATCAAATCTCAAACTTGCTAGACTCATTTGCTGAAGTTTTGATCTCGCATACTCTCCATGAAGGCAATAAACTGGATGATTTCCTAGCCAATCGTGCTTGTGATGGTATTAACCAAGAATTTATTCCACCACTTGGTAATAGAAACATTGATGAAGAGTTTCAAACTATCATTAATTCAGATAAATTAATCATTAAATCTCTGGGTTGATTTGTCAGATAGCATGTTTTTGTTGACATTTCTGTGTAAAATCTCCAGGCTGATTTGTCAGATAGCATGTGTCTGTTGAGATTTTTGTGTAAGTTGCATATGTGTTGAGGGTTCCTTTAGACCCAGGGGATCCAGACCAATCGCTGCTTGTTCATGTGGATGATGTCTCAGTCGATAAAACTTTTCATCTGTTACTTGCTAGCCAATGATCCCATTTCAAAATTTGGACCAACAATACCCAAGGCATAGTTTGATGGCAAGCAAGAGGAGTAATTGTACGCAGGGAATATCAGAGATTTAATGTAACATTCCCATCATACGTGACATATGAGATCTATGTCAGATAGTGAAAATACCCCCCAGGTGGGTTTTGATCTCCAAAATGACAAGCACTTTTAATTGGCGATGGGTAGACCTATAGGAGAAAAAAGAGTTTCGTACTACAATTAAAGCATATGTGATGTTCAACTTGGGATCAAATATTAGCAGATTTTAGAATTAAGTGTGACTACTCTCCTCGTGCATGCCTTCCATCAATTTTGAAATATATGAGTGTGATTTATATCATATCAAAATTAAATGTCATAAAGATCATCTCATCTACTTTCCACAAAGACACCTCAAGAACCTCTCTTTTTAGCCTTTTTAAGCAGCCTTCATCATACTATGGGCAACACAAGTTCTGGAGCATGGATGGTATGGTAGAGGATTGTGTTATGTGTCATTCCTGTGCTTCTGTTCACTCCGAACTACTCCCAAAAAATTACAGAATCCGGCTGCCGCCCAACTTAGATGAAGATGTTCTTCCTATGCTTATCACCGACCATGTAATGGATGATATGTTTCTGGTCCATAACGATGCCATTTGACGTGCTATCAAACAGGTAACAGGGTATGAAAATTTTGATCCAAAATCAAAACAATTTTTGTTCCCATTTCAGCTAGTGTCAATTTTTTTGTTAAACGCAATGGACCTTCTTCAATCCCCTCGTCTCCTAGAGATATTGGCTTTCAAAGTAGTTCAGAAGAAATTTTGGATTTCCTGTAAGCTAAAGCAGGCTATGCACAACTATGACCTTTGGAATGGTCATGCGCTGATTGGTGGTTTGTTCACCACATACCAAATTTTGCACAACCACAGAGCTTTAGTTGCATTTAATGGTGCCAAGAGGGCAATAGAAACATAGAATGAGCAGATCATGAGAAATGTTCTGCAAGAGAGTGGCAGCGATAACTTTAGTGGCAATTATTCGCCAATTGGTGAATGTCGCATGTCGGCGAGCGGGGAATTGGCAATTGTTTTACATATATTCGTTTCACCCTATCGCCTAGCCATTATTAATATTCGGTCCAATGCCCGGGCCCATTGCCCCGTGCGATATTTAATTTTATACTTTTCTTACACATTATCGCCAATGGAATCTAATTTTTGGTCCCCATAAAATTTAAAAATTTGCCTATAATTTCTAGGCGGCCCCAAATGGACGGCCTATAT
>MU225669.1:1919503-1937641 GCA_018584345.1 Thuja plicata
ATTAGCCAATAAAATAAATATATTTTCAAACTACACATAAAAATCGCCTCATATATTACATATTTTCCCCACATTAATTTATAATTCGCCACTACAAATATTTTTTTTACCTTCACAAGACAATAATCCGCCTCATATATTACATATTTTACCCACATTAATTTATAATTCGCCACTACAAATATTTTTTTTACCTTCACAAGACAATAATTCGCCAGGATTTTATGGAATTTTCATTCGAGAGGGACAAAATCGCCTACGANTTTATATTTTTTTCTTAATTTGAAAAAAAACTTCGCCATCATCATTAAAAAATTTCCCCTAAATTAATGTATGATTCGCCAGGATTTTACACTTTTTCCTAGGAGGGGGTTTCTTAAAGTTATCCCTGGAGGGTGGTCATAATCTTGGCCCGATGCTGGAGGGGAAAATAATGGTCATAGTTCACGCACTGTCGGTCCTCCTAGGAGTTCCAAATGTACCTCAATTGATCAAGCGCAACAAGCTCTAAAACCCTCAAGATAGGCAAGGAGATATCAAGTGCGCCAATATTCACAAAAATACACAAGAATCCCAGTCATTGGGTTGGGTGTTGGGTGTAATGCCCACCTTGGGTTGGGAAGGTAGACATCATGAAACACAAGGAAATGGGTTGGATTCCATCCCCCTTGGAGCAGAACCATCTGAACGGCTTACGGGTTGGGGGCCTTGAGATATGACATCTCATGTACAAAAGAATTTGGGGATGTTCGGTTGGGTGTCAACTACATCAGAAGTAGATGCTAAGGACGTGGTTATGGAAGGGCCTCACCATTCACACTAGACTTTGGAGGCTTCGGAGGATATGAAGAGGCAAGAGTGACGCAAGCATCAGTAAGCAGTAAATTTTGCAGTTTTGTATAGATGCTGATAAATTTGACCCCGTGTTAGTGTCAAATTTTGTAGAAACAAACTTATGGTATTTTGGGGCTTGAGATAAAACAAAATTCTTTTTTGGAGCTGTAAATGGGTCGGGTACCTTGGAGTTACTGGTTCCACTATTCCCCGATTGGGATCTGCACCGTCGTCGATAATGGGCATAACCGACACCGATCACAACGGACAAATTCTCTCTTTTGGGAATATATATGGTTTGGGTACCATGGGGATACTAGTTCTATTTTTTACCGATAGGGTCCAGCACCAATGACGACACTGGTTATAACCGACACCAACCACAACGGTCCCCAACCTACACATTACCGACACCGATGATACTAGTTCCCGACGACTGATTCAAACCATTACTGACACCGAAAACATCATCATTTGTCACCGATGATAATTAGTCCGTCACCGGCCAACAGACAATACCGATAATGCAAGCACCGACAGCTTATCTGACAAATGATCTCGATCATTGGGGATTGCCGATGCTTTGTATGAAGCCATTGTGCTTTATTTTCATTATAGACTACTTTCCATACTACAGTATGTTTTGTCCAATCTAATAGAGAAGGTTCTCTATCTCTAATTATTTTCTATGTATTTGAGCTAGGATTTTGGGTTTTCTTGCTAGTTCTTTCCCGGAGGAGCTCTTGAACCAGTTTTATTATTAATATATAGTTATAGTGGCCCACCCACTTTTGCTTAAAAAATAATAATAATGTCATTGAGAGTTTTAGATACAGAAAAAATATCATGTTCTTAATAGAATGTCATGGCTTCCTGTCATGAAGGGTCATATATCAAAGAGAAATGTTTTAATAGAGCTAACATTAAGTGAATGCAAATTTGTAAGCAGTATTAGATCAGGGTTGGCATAACCAAACTCATAAAAGGGTTTGTTTTCCTTTTCAAGTATCTAAAAGACAAGAAAGGTTAAAACCCTTGTTCATGAAGTTTAGGAAGTTTAAGCATCGGGGTTTTATCTCAAATGTTTATTGCAAGGAGTAACAAGACCACCATGAACAAAACATTCAATGAACAATAACATGCATAGGAATTAAACTTTAGTAAATAAGGACATGAAACTCATCAATATGTCACATAAACACTTGTTTGAACAACAAAAGAGTCACAGGTTTCATTAAAACAAAATACCCAAGAATTTTTTTTCTAGTCCAAGGCCTTTAATATCATAAGAAACACAAACCCAAAAAGCACGATGTTTTACAGATATATAGTCCTTAATGGAAGAGTCCACAAAAGTTTTATTTTAGGAAATAAGGGTTTTGAGTGACATTTCACATAGAACTTCAAAAGTAATTAATGAAAGGCATAGCTCAAATTCATGAAAGGAATCCTTATTCAAGTCATGGAACATGCATAGAACTAGAGAATATAATAAAGACCCATGGGCAACATATGAGATATAAAACCCTCAAGTCGTCTTGGTCTTAAGAGTCACGGGAAGAAACAAATGAAATTCGCTAAGCTCATTATTTCAAGGAAAATCTTATTCCAGAGCAAAATGTGTAAAGCCCTTTAAGCTCAAATAAAGATCACATAGAAGCTATAGTTAAAAGAAAGCCAAAGATACCTCAAGTTGCGGCCAAAAAGTGGTTCGTACCTCAGTACGCATGAAACAATATCTGAATCTGATAGGGAAAGATAGAGCAAGACTCCAACTCAAAAACCGCAGTGGTGCCACTCCAGACAGAAACTTCTAGAAAAAATGAAATGCAAAATGAGTCAAGATTCGGGTTGATAACCTAGTTCAACTTGTCGACAAGTCTTTTGACTTGAATATTTTATGGGATTCATTTTTATTGATGTATGTGGGGTTATGGTGAATAATATGGAATTCATTTTTTCACGGTTTTGAAATAACTAATATTTAATTTATATTTAATAAATTAGCCATTATTTTTATTTATTAAATATAAATTAAATAATAAGTATTTTTGGTATGTTATTTTATTAAATTATGACCTTTAATATATATTTAATATTTGATAAGTAATACCTTCGATTATTTATTAGATATTAATTCTACATTGAAAGTCATAGTCAAATAAAATGATATAATCAAAGGAATATTTTGTATGGTTTGAATGTAAATAATAAATGATTAATTGTTGAAGTTATAAATTAATGAATTATTAATTATCATATGCAAAAAATGGGTGACTCAATCTTCATTGATACTCTTGCATAGATTTGGAGTTAAGTTTACATGGATAGAGGAAATTTTTTTAGCCTTAGAGTTCTTCTTATGGCCAAGGAGGTGTTTTCATTTTCTTCAGCAGTGATGGGCCAGTTGTGAGCTATTTCTAGCATTTATGAGGCAGTTAGGCTCCAGTTGACTGTTTAGTCCATGTACATTTGCATGATGAGGGTTCTAAGGACATTTACATGCAGTTGTGATGAGTTTCACTAATTTTTATCCATATTTTTTAGAGGCATCCAAGATTGAGCTCTATTTTAGGGATTTTGGAGTGGCAGTGCACTTTCAGTTGATTTTTCAGTTTCATTTAGGCTAACCTTCCTATAAGGTTAATGCCTTAGATTTTCTATTACTTCTTTCTTCTTGTTAATTTTTACACATTGCAAAAATCAAACATTTGATTGTAGCTCACTTTTCAAGCTTTTGTAGTAGCAAATTCCTTTAATTTTTAGAGTACAAATTGATCCTTCTCTCATTTGGCATATTTTGTATTGAGTTTGTGGATTTGAATTGATTTCTGTGGTTTTGGCAAAGCCCTCTAATCAGTTATATTTAGGTATTCAATCTTTTGCATGTTATTATCATTAGTTTAATTACATATTGTCTTAATTCAGTATCAGTATTTCAAATTGTGGAAATCATCTTCCCTTTCTGACAAATTGTTCCTTAGCCTTTATTCAATTGTGTTAGTGGGTTTTAGTTGTGAACAAAGATTACCTTTTTAAGATTATTGTGATTCTTTAAGTTGTTAAGGTGGTTTGGAATATATATTTTGGTGCATCACTCATTTTAGATATAGATTTAAGTTTTAGTATACCTTTCTGTCTCTTTTCCTGACAAAGAGAGGTTTAGGTGATCAACAGGAAAAGTCAGCCCACAATCCAAAGATTGATTTTCACTCTATAGTTATAGCCACATACCTGAAAGTCTTTCCATGTTTTACAAGATTGTTGGTTTCATACTTAAGCATTTTGGGTGCAATCCATCGTGAAAATAGTTCCTTATATTCAACCAATTGGCGACACATCCAAACATAGTAATTGCTATGGACTTATTACAATGACATATAAGTCAAAACCTTTATAAATCTACTTTCCCCTATCTACTCCCCAACTACTATTGATGATTTATTATGCCTATTGATGTGTTTTGATATCAGATCCAAATACTGGTAATGATCTACATTAGCCTCCAAGGTCCCAAACTTGATGCTATGTGCACATCAACTATAGTTGCTTGAAGAGGGTCTAAATCCTAGTGCAAATTGTTTTGGATGTTTCTCAACTCCATGTCCCTCTTGTAAAAAGTTCCATTATCTTTGAAAGGCTCAAAATGGTTTCACAAACTTTGAATATTATGTCTGATTTGAGCTTTCCCTTTACATTCCTACATTAATTTATGAAGTAAGCATGCATTTAACATCAATGAATTATACATGGGTTTAATACTCAACTTGTTATCTAAAAGGAAATGACTTATATAATTAGGCCATTTGAAAGAAGGGTTATAAATATTTTATATAGTGACTACATGTCATATGATTATAGAGGATTAACTAATATAATCATTTTACTAGGTAAATAGTAAGATTTTAAATTATGATAAGTTAGTGACGAAATTTCAATAACCCTAGTGATTGAATATTGTTAAAATAGCATATTTGAATTAACATTTGGTTTTATTTACCAATGAGCAAGAATTAGTATCCCCTATCTATTCATATATTACATGAAAAAATTACACTTTGGTGTTGCACATTAGTATTTTGTGGGATGTATTCATGTCCAAGTATTAAAGGTACAAGAAACCTATGACATTACAAAACTATTTCTTAACTCTTTGATGTATTTTCATGAACCACTTATATACATTTCATGGTGATAAAGCGATGATTAAATAAATATTTTTATTATGCCCACATGCCTAGGTTTCATTAAGCTTAAAGTGTAAGAGAGATATACCATCATTGACCTAAAACTTTACTTGAATTCAAGATATAAGGATTCAAAACCCCTTAGAAAAATAGCTAGCTAGAGAGAAGACAAATTGAAACTTGTTTTATATTCTATGGCAATGTGAAGATGATTACGTCTACCTATTAAAAGTAATGGTGTGAATAATGGCTGCATTTATTTTACACATTAGATTTGGGAAGCCAACAACCATGTGTGCCAAATGGTAGTCCATAAGAAAACTTTACACGAGCAACTTCTATAAATGTAGATCCATCCAAAATTAATGCAAACCCTCCACCATGCTTATCACTCACCAATGATATTATCACTCCTACAAGTAAAATAATGAAACATACATAAATTATAATCCTCACTGATAAATTAATTATTCATAATAATTATATCTATATATTGGGTAATAATCTTCTCACCATCATCTTCTGTCTTAGCTCCAGGTCGAGCTACAAAGAGAGGTTCCGATGGAATGCCCCCTTCAATATACCAACTTTTTGTTACTTGCTTTTCCAAATCAATCTGTACCATTAATGAACAAAATATCAATTTCTAAAAATGCATGGTATTCATTTGTAGAGAAAAAAATTACTGAACTAGGAAGCCGGACAAATTCGAGGAGAAGGTCATAAAAGTTAAAGAAATTTATGTATAAAATAAGCTGACCTTTATAAGAGAATTGAGAACATTGCAAGGGCGTCGTATTGTACAGCCATATATATAACGGTACATCTTCCCAATATATTTTGGATTTATGGTGCACACGTCTATTGATCTACCGTGTTTATCTGGTGGCATTGCAATATTTAGTTCTCCAGTTGCAGTTCCATCTAGGCGTATCGTGAAGCGTCCTATTCTGCTCACAAAAACCAATATCTATAAAGCTCCTCTGTTATCTCACTAATTATGCAAATGAAAGAAATGCTACTTGAATGGATATTGTCAACAGTTTTATATAGTGTTTTATACAATCTTTTTCAATATGTTATTATGCCAACTTATTATGTTAAGTTGAGAATCCTGTTTTGAAATGAATTCAGTTCTGTTGACATGAATTATATACTAAAATAGCACATGGCAAAGCTCAATTACCTTGAATTTACAAGAACGTCTTCACTAGAGAAGGATCTCAACTCTTGCAGTTTCAATCTATCTATTACTGAGGGATCGGCGTTATATTCACAACAATCAACTATTATTGACGATTTCTTGCCAAGCTCTTGTCTTTTTTCATAAGCATTGATGAAGTGTAATGCCATAAACATTGGCACTTCAACAGATGTAACCTGTCATACTTATTATGTTAGATAAGCACATGAATAAAAGATATCCACTATTGAAAGAGACTACATGTACTGCCACTTACCATCTCTCCAGTAAGTCGAGAAACTACATGCATGAATGACTTAGTCTATGGCTGCCATTTGAAAACCTTCCCTCCGAAGACACAGTGTAATGAATATCTCAAAGGCATTTCAGGAATAATGATGTAGTTCTCTGTCACTGCAAAAGAATGCACCCAACCTGGAGAATGACCTCCTCTGCAATTTACCTGATTTTTTTTTTTGAAAAACAACTCTATTATCATTTTTATTTCATAATGTGCCTAGTAGAATAATTTCTAAAATCAATCAAGCTGACCAAACCCAATAAACGCATTTCTGGCTCAACCAAATCACAGAGGGTTAGCAAATGACTCGCAAGCTATCACTCGACATAATTTGCATAAATTATAACATTTACCCTTCCAATTAGAGTTCTTTCATTAGTTCCAGCAGTCATGCGTACAACATTGTATCCGGGCCTGATGAGATCCGGAAGGATTGTGATGAGTTCGCTTTCAAATATCATAGGGTGTGAAGACTGGTTGGGATTCATCCCCTGCCAAGCAAACCATATATTTTGTTGAATATTTAGTAATTCTTTCAATTTGTACCTTTTTTTTTGAATATTTAATAATTCCATATGTATAGTATTTTCTTTTAGCTTTTAATTTATGATTTAATTTTTTTATCTGCTTCTACAAGTCCATAAAGCTATTGATTGTTCTTGTGTTTCAACTCAGTAGAGATATACATTCATCTTTCTTCTTAACTGCATATGAATGTATTATTCCTCATAATAATGTTAGTGCTATTTTAAGTCATTAATCTTTCAACTTTTTCTTTCAAAATTATGATAACCGTATTCAATATCACAACTGAGCTATTAGATTACATACTCCCACGCTATCGGTGTAGTTGAATCTTCCGATGGTTTCAAGTGTTTTGGGATCGATTTCGATGGATCCCTTCGTAGTTTCTGTCAGGCAGATAACTCGTCCGTCACCTAAGCTGACAAAGTGATATGATATGTATACATATTTGGTCATACACAAAAAGTAAAATGATTACTTTGAGCTACTAAAATGTTGGTGAGAAAAGGCAAACAACCTTACGACTGATACATTAGCATTGTCGGTGACTGAGGCACCAGAAATCATCCCCACCAAGTACCCAATGCAAGATAAGAAATTTGAACTCTTTGGAATTTCTGAAAATCCACGATGACAAATTCTATTGTTTTTCTTGGCCGCCTTGTAAGCATCGGACTGTAACTGTGCATGCCCACCAATCGCTTTGCCATCATCAAACTGAACACGGACCAGGGTTGCATATCTGTGAGATAAAGCATCATTAGAGGCCTGATAGAAAGCTACATAGATTGTATATCTCTATAAACGGGAGTGCATTTCATGTACACAAATGATAGTAAAAATCTAGAATGAAATTAGCGAAAGGAATAATTCTAGAAAGAAATCTACCCATCGAAAAGGTGATCGACACTGTAATCGCCTATGTCAAATACTCCCGGTCCGTTTCGCAGGTACGTACCATTCTGTATACAACCCATCCAGAATCCCAACAGAGATGAGTGAGTTGATGTAAATTGGGGGAGAGGAGTATTATCAGACATAAACATTTCTATTCATTAAAATAAAATATTACATCTCTGATTCTTTTGACGGAGCTTCAGCTCTTCCCAAACACAACATTGCTTCATACAGACAACATTACATTCTATTGTAACTTACATCTACTGAGCTTCAGCTCATAGTAGAAACAGCATCACATTTATATCTGCTGTTTTCTACAGCATCTTGCAGTAACTACAAACTCATTACAATATATAGAAGATTGAACAGTTACGAATGGGCTGATATCAACTAATAATATGATTCATAAATGAATCATAACTCAAGTTCTGTACAACATGGACTGCACATTGCAGAATAATTGATTTGTTGATAAAATGGACATTGAAAAGGGGATTGAAGATAAAGATAAACATTGAAGGCTGACATAAGAGATAAGGTTAATATCAAACGATGCAGATTGCGGTCTGCCACATGACATGTGAATAAATGACATAAGAATGCATTCAATACTATGGTGGCTGTGATTATATTTCCAACATGAATTATTCGGCAACAGAATGAGAATATTTTAATACTTGCACTGAGAACCATATCCTGTCTGTGCTATTAATTATTTTCATTGCTAGATAAGACAATGTCAGACCCAGGAAGGGCAGGATAGAAAAGTATATTTAACTGTATATCAGAAAAAAGTACATACAGTATAAATGCTTATATCTTTGTTTAATAAGTAGCAGAAAAAAAAATGTTAAACCATCTTGTATCTATAGTTCTCCATATATGCTAAATGGCAGGGCACAGTAAGGATGTAGAAGTAAAAGCACAGTAAGGATGTAGAAACAAAATTGTATGGGTTGGTGTGAAAATATTTATTCTGATGATGGATTTTATAGTATATAATAATAATAAAATTCACACAATTTAACTCAGAAAACAAAACAGTTAATCTAAAATATATTAACCCATTTTATTACTATGATTCTCAAAATATTTCAAATGACAGGGCACACGAGTATGTATGTAGCAACAAAATTGCAATTATACATATCGAAATGTAAGCCATTTTATCATGATAGGTCATTCGTAAGGCAAACAAGTTTCCACAAACCATGATAACATACTAACCAACCAGTTCGGAATGTTGCCATCAACTTGGAGTTCACCCTCCCAACGTTCTTCTTTCACACTTTGCCACGCCACATGATATTTGCCAGCACTTGTGCTATGTATCGCGTTTCGGTCAGCAAAACAACGCATACTCGCAGCCAATATTAACCTACGAAAACTACCTCTCTCACCGATTTTTGTCTGTAAACTAAGGTACCCAATACCAATTCCTCCATGCCCTAACAAATATTTTGAACTTTGAATTCTCAAGACATTGGAATCTAAGAAAGCCATTAAAGCAAATAAGTGGTACCCTAAAGAAAACTGCAGATTATGGTGCATTCTAATGGAAGACGAACATGATATATAAGAGAGTTTAGGGTCCTGCGGAATAATTAGTTTGTTGATAAAATGGACATTGAAAGGTGGACAGAAGACAAAGATAAACATTGAAGGCTGACATAAGAGATAAGGTTAGTATCAAAGGATGCAGACTGCGCTCTTTCACATGACATGTCAATGCATTCAATACAGTTGTGGCTGCGATTATACTTTCCAACATCAGTGATTCGGCAACAGTTAGAATATTTTTCAGAGGCAGGCCGACAAAGCTTTTTGGTACGATTAGATAAAATACAAAATAATACTTGCACTGAGAACCATATATTCACTACTATCTTCATTGCTAGATAAGAGAATGGTAGGCCCCGGAAGGGTAGAACAGAAAAATATATTTAATTGTATATAAAAATGAGTACATAGAAAATGAATGCTTACATCTTTATTTTATACGTAGCAGGAAAAATCTAAAATATGTTAACCCATCTTGTATCTATGGTTCTCCAGATATTTCAAATGAAAGGGCACAGTGTGCATGTAGCAATAGAATTGCAAGAGTTCGTGTGAAAAATATACATACCATACTGTAAAGCTATTTTATCCATGATTCGTATTTCTAAGTCAAACAAGTTTCCACAAGCCATGATAACATACAAACCAACCATCTACTTGGAGTTCACCCTCCCAACGTTCCTCTTGCACACTTTGCCACGCCACATGATATTAGCCGGCACTTGTGCTATGTATCGTGTTTCGGTCAGCAAAACAACGCATACTCGTAGCAAATATTAACCTAGAAATTTTACCTCTCGCACCAATGTTTTGTCTGTGCACTAAGGTAGTCAATACCAATTTTTCCATGCCCTGACAAATGTTTTGAACATTGAATTCTCGAGACATGGAAATCTACGAAAGCCATTAAAGCAAATATGTAGTACCCTAAAGAAAACTGCAGATCATGATGCATTCTAATGGAAGACGAACATGATATATAAGAGAGAGAGAGATCTTTAAATTAAATGTAAATGTAATTAAATTATAAAATAGATAAAGATTAGATTAAAAATATGTTATATTTAAATTGCTAGCAATAAAATTTTTGTTTCTACATTAAAAGAACTCACAAAAACCAAATTTATAAATTCAAAAGTAAAATGAAACCTTTGAAACTTATAAATTCAAAAATAAAATGAAACTTTGAAACATATTTAGCATCGCTTCTTATCATAAATTAACAAATTTTTAAAAATATTATTAAAATATTATATTTTGAATAAAAATATAATAAATTATAAATGTTATTTTGAATATTGATCCATATTTTAAAGAAACAAATTAAAATTAAAATAATAAAAATAAAATTTCAATGTTATTGAAACTAATTAATAATAAATATTGAATATTATCATTGAAATTGAAGTTTATTTTTTTACCTTTTTAATTTAACTTTAAAATTGATTTTAATGTATAAAAAAATATTTTATAATAAAATGTACTAAAAAGAAATATATAAATATAAATAATTGTATAATTATTTAATAATTATATAAAAATAATATAATTTAATGAACATATAAATAAATATATGTATGTTTGATATTTTTTAATTTAAATCAAATTGCCAAACCAACTATAATTGTAATGAGAAATAAAACATTTTAATTGGAAAGAACATAATCATTCAAAAAAATAAAAAATAAACAATCTTTAGTCTTTTAATTACTTTGATATATCTAAATAGAGAGAAAATGATAATAGTATTTAATAGTTTGTAATAGTTACTTTTCATAAGATAGTTAATAAATTAATGTTTGATTTGTTATTTCCTTTAAAATATTTATTTTATATATTTCCTAAAGCATATACTTAATCTTATTTAATTTTAGAATGATTATCTAATTTCCTTTTTCAATACTTTTACAATACTCTTTCTATTTAATATATAATATAACCTAATACCATATTAAAGATAAAAATTACAATAAATATGCATTAAATTTTGAAAAATCAAATTAAAGAATCAAAATTTTAAAAATTAATCTATATTAATAGTAAAAAAATTAAACAAATACATTATTCATTCTTTTAACAAAGAAATCATTTCAAATACTATAATATAAGAATCTCCCACATAACACTTAAGAAATATATTCTCTATCCATTCAAATAAGAGATATTTCAATGTAGAGCATCCTAAAAACACTCAATATTACAGACACTAAAATATACGCCACTTGTTTGCTTAAAAAATGAATGTGATACTATATACATTCTTACGGTTCCCTCATTTAAAACAATAATAATAAACAATTTTTAAACCAACACTCTTGCAAACATGAGATTCTAAGTACCTCCAATTTTCTTTTGATGAATAGGCCCTTTATTATTAATTAAAAGTTATAAAGTACATATTCACAAAAAAAGGAGTCGGGGGAAAAATTCACCCCGCGAGAGTCACACGGCTCAAGGCCGTAATCAGAGAAAATAACTATTCATTAAAAAAACCTCATGCAGCTAAAGCAGTGGCTGCAGAGGGAGGGTCCTGATCATCATGATTACCCCACCCAGAGGCAGGGTTAGGGTTGGGGTCAGGAAGTAACCACCCATCATTATCTTCTTTATCTTTATCTTGCGCAATTTCACCATCCTCCGCTCTGAGAGGCGAAATGGCCAATGCCAGGCGAGGAAACTTGTCAGAACTAGCAACAGGTAGAACACCAGGAGGTGGTAGATCCTAGCTCGAGGCACTCCGTCGCGGCTGCAGAGAAGCCAAATGACCTCGCCGGGTACCTCTACTGGGAGAGTGAGGACGAGCTTGAGAGTGGGGAGTGAAAAACCACCTTCGAGAGGAGCGGCAGCGGCTGTGAGGAGGGGTATTACTAGCAGAAATAGGGTCTTGCGGCACGCAAGTATTAGTATAAGGGGAATTGCCCTAGTGCTGCAAGAGCTCTTGCAGATGCGCCACTTCAATAGCCACCTTATCTGTCTGAACTTGTATCTGTAGAAGCACATTATTACAGATACAAGCTTTAGAGTACATAGATATATTGGTATCAAGAGAGCTGTGAGAAAATAAAATAACATTTGTGTCTTTCCATAAAGTAAAAAGAATATCCATCCTGAAAGCATGCCAGATCTGGAAAAATTGAAAGGGGATTCTGGGAGAATCTCCCAACAGGACCATATGCCAGGAAAAAAACTCTGGCCTTAAAGGCCGAAAGAAATCATGAATCCAGGCCCAATACTATTGAGCTCTTCCACAGAACCAAAAGATATACGGGAAAGACTCCGGTAAGCCACAAAATGGACATCTAGGGTTGGGAACTCCCATGTGTTTGAGTCTATCGCCCAATGGTAAGCCTTGAAAGAGAACACACCAAGTAAAATGAGCAATTTTTAGCTCAGTGATAGCAGACCAAACTGTGAGAAATCTATTCTGCTAGGTACCATGAGATGAATGCAAATGTCATCGGTGGTTGAGGGTATCAACCATAGGAAGGTGAGGAACCAACCAATAATAACCAAGCTTGGGCTTGTAATTGCCAAATGGTGTAGTTGGATACCACTTCCAATCTTTCCACCAAGGCCTGGAAGAAGAAATGTTAAGCTTATGAAGTAATTGAGGAGGTATAGCAGCAACAAGGAGGTCAAAAGTTAAATGATCAGTCTGATTAAGACAAAATTGTATCTGCGTATCTTCCCAAGAGTGGATACTGAAAGTAGCTCTGGAAAAATGTCCTTAGGAGTGCGGATGCGATGCTTATGAAAGCGGAGAGCACTGCAACCTGGCATTTTGGCAAGAGGCCGCCTTTGAATCTAAAAGAGAGGCGACCACCAGATGTTATGTTGATTAAAGGATAGAACATCCCTAAAGCCATCTCCGGCCTAGTGAAGCCAAGATTTGAGAGCTTCCTAGGCTTTCCAGATACTTTTGACAACAAAGGAATCCTGAAAATGCAGTGTCTGAGAAGAATTTTCCAGGCTTCATCTCTTGTGGTGACTCTGATGACCCACTTGGCACATAGAGCAAGGCCTTGTTTGTGAGTAGAAAGAAGTCCAAGCCCACCTGAAGCTTTAGGCAAATAACAATATTCCCAGGTGACTCTGTGGAAACCATGATGGTCAACACCAGAGGCCCATAAGAAATCTCGAAGAATCTTTTCCAGCTTACCATAGGAAGCTTTTCAAGGAGCCCAACATGAAGAATAATAAACATGCATGGTGACAAGAACCTTAGCACATATCTAGAATTTACCAGCCAAAGAAAGAGGCTTGGTAATCCAGTAAGAAAATTTTGTTTCAACTCTGTTGAGAACAACATTCCAGAGATTAATAGGGGAAGCTTGAAAAGGAAAAGGGATTCCCAAAAAGCGGAAAATCTCACCATGGGCAATCCACTTCCAGCCAAATGACCTCGCCGGGTACCTCTAATGGGCGAGTGAGGACGAGCTTGAGAGTGGGGAGTGAAAAACCACCTTCTAGAGGAGCGGCAGCGGCGGTGAGGAGGGGTATTACTAGCAGAAATAGGGTCTGGTGGCACGCAAGTATTAGTATAAGGGGAATTGCCCCAGTGCTGCAAGAGCTCCTGCAGATGCGCCACTTCAAGAGCCACCTTATCTGTCTGAACTTGTATCTGCAGAAGCACATTATTACAGATACAAGCTTTAGAGTTCATAGATATATTGGTATCAAGAGAGCTGTGATAAAATAAAATAACATTTGTGTCTTTCCATAAAGTAAAAAGAATCTCCATCCTGAAAGCATGCCAGATCTGGAAAAATTGAAAGGGGATTCTGGGAGAATCTCCCAACAGGACCATATGCCAGGAAAAAAACTCCGGCCTTAAAGGCCGAAAGAAATCATGAATGCAGGCCCAATACTATTGAGCTCTTCTACAGAACCAAAAGATATACGGGAAAGACTCCGGTAAGCCACAAAATGGAAATCTAGGGTTGGGAACTCCCATGTGTTTGAGTCTATCACCCAATGGTAAGCCTTGGAAGAGAACACACCAAGAAAAATGAGCAATTTTTAGCTCAGTGATAGCAGACCAAACCGTGAGAAATCTATTCTGCTAGATACCATGAGATGAATGCAAATGTCATCGGTGGTTGAGGGTATCAACCATAGGAAGGTGAGGAACCAACAAATAATAACCAAGCTTGGGCTTGTAATTGCCAAATGGTGTAGTTGGATACCACTTCCAATCTTTCCACCAAGACCTGGAAGAAGAAATGTTAAGTTTATGAAGTAATTGAGGAGGTATAGCAGAAACAAGGAGGTCAAAAGTTGAACGATCAGTCTGATTAAGACAAAATTGTATCTGCGTATCTTCCCAAGAGTGGATACTGAAAGTAGCTCTGGAAAAATGTCCTTAGGAGTGCGGATGTGACGCTTATGAAAGCGGAGAGCACTACAACCTGGCATTTTGGCAAGAGGTCACCTTTGAATCTAAAAGAGAGGCGACCACCAGATGTTATGTTGATTAAAGGATAGACCATCCCTAAAGCCATCTCCGGCCTAGTGAAGCCAAGATTTGAGAGCTTCCCAGGCTTTCCAGATACTTTTGACAACAAAGGAATCCTGAAAATGCAGTGTCTGAGAAGAATTTTCCAGGCTTCATCTCTTGTGGTGACTCTGATGACCCACTTGGCACATAAAGCAAGGCCCTGTTTGTGAGTAGAAAGAAGTCCAAGCCCACCTGAAGCTTTAGGCAAACAACAATATTCCCAGGTGACTCTGTGGAAACCATGATGGTCAACACCAGAGGCCCATAAGAAATCTCGAAGAAGCTTTTCCAGCTTACCATAGGAAGCTTTTCAAGGAGCCCAGCATGAAGAATAATAAACATGCATGGCGACAAGAACCTTAGCACATATCTAGAATTTACCAGCCAAAGAAAGAGGCTTGGTAATCCAGTAAGAAAATTTTGTTTCAACTCTGTTGAGAACAACATTCCAGAGATTAATAGGGGAAGCTTGAAAAGGAAAAGGGATTCCCAAAAAGCGGAAAATCTCACCATGGGCAATCCACTTCCAACCAAACTGAAGAATCCAAGGAGGCAAAGGAAGAAAAGATTGACGATAACACTGGGTTTCATGCCACTGAATGACAGAGCAAGAGGCTAAGAAAAAGGTATCAAGGCATTGAAGCGCAACTTTAACATTATCTTCTTCTTCTACTAGAGTGAGGAATGAGTCATCTGCAAAGTGGTCATTGGCAAGCTGGGTGGGGGAGGAAGGCAAGGATATTCCTCTAACCCGTCCAATAGAGATGGCATTAGTTAAAAAGTATCCAAAACCTTCCGCAGCAAGCACATACAAAGCAGGAGCAAGAGGACAGCCCTGGCGAATGGAGTGGAATAAGCCAAAAGTGGCAGATTGATGACCATTGATGGTGATGCAAGCAGAAGCATCCCCAAAGAGAATCCTGATGGATTGAATAAATCTGGGTCCAAAGCCTAGAGCTTGCAGCATAGCCAAGATAAATGGCCATTCAATTCAGTCAATACTATTATTATTATGTCAAAATGATGTGATGCATAACTATTGACAAGTTTCTAAATTGAAGTCAAATGTTTTTAAAACGAAGAGATGGTAACCACTTCAGTATATTAATCTTAAATTCTTTGGTTTCAATCCACATATAAACTTATCTTCACCAACTAACAATTAATCTATTATTGTGTACACAATTTATATAAATTATATAAAATATATTAGTGACGAAAAAAAGTGTCTCGTTAGTAGTCAATTTATGTAGTTAAATGTGGTGATATTATTGTAGTTTTAGGCAATATACTATTGCATTCAGAATTAATTTTACAATTAATTTTACACCAATGAACCAATCATAAATCACTATTTTTTTCCTTTTCAACTATTTGTATTGTTTAAATATTTATTTATGAATTAAATATATTCTATAAATTACTGTTTTCAATTATGATTGGTTTGATTTGGTCTGATAGGACCCTTTTTTTGGGAGGCTCCCCAAATTATTATTTTTTCCCATAGTTTTTAACATAGTTTTGTAATATGTCATTTAATTTATATTAAAATTGGTATTTTAATTTACAATATAGTACATTTATGAGATACTATATTTTATATTTTATATGTTATAATTTAAACATGTTATTTTCATTAAAAAATTCAATTATTTATAATATATAACTATTATATATTCTAAAAAATTAACTATATTATATTTTTTAGATATATATATATATATATATATATATATAATAATAATAATTTCTAATATATAATATATATTATTCTATATTATATAATATAAAACTACTATATCATATATGCTATATTATATAATTTTAATATTTCACTAACTCTTTATTTATTATTTAAATTTCACCTTATATTTATAATTTATAACTATATTTTAAATTTTTACAATTGTAATAAAATTAAAATTAAATTTACATATATAATTATAACTAATTACGGCAAGTGCAAGCCACTACGTGGCACTCGTTAAAAATGAAAACTAAAAAGAAAATATATAATCATTCTAAAAAAAATTAGAAAAAATATAATTTAATAAATGTATCAAATCAATATTGTAAAATATGAGTTGACATAGTATTGACATAAACAATTGTAATTTAAAATAATAAAAATAGATTATGATTACTTAATTTTGCTCTAAGATATTATTAAATTTTGAAAAATAATTATGATTCATTATGAATTAGATTAAAATTTCACTCGAGACATTATCAATGAATTTAGCGTGGAACAGTCTCGTTTCTTAATTCTAATAGCCAAGGACGAAGTAAGATAATAAATAAAAAAATAGGTTTAGTGAAGGGACAAATACTTTCCATTTTAATAGAAAAGAGGGAGAACATATGGATGAAATAGAGTAAAGTCAAATATAATTTTTTTGATTGTCATATTTCAGCGGACTCCAATATGATTGTAGCGGATAAAGTGTCCTGCCCTTGCTATCCAATAAGTGAAAGGAGAAGTAACTTGGTATTGGCTAAATAGCAAACTAAAACGTAAAACATAATAAGGAAGTTGAAAAAAAGTTGAAAAAAAAACCAAGTGTCCCCCTTGGTAAGAAATACGTTTTAGTTTGCTGCATAGACGTTTCCAAGTAACCTTGGGAGTGATTGATGATGGGTTTTAACTTTTGACAGAAGACAGTCGACGGCCTGGCATAACTGGGTACACTCTAAGGCCCCGTTTGTTTGCGTGAATTAGACGAGAATTGGCGGCAACGCTTCCCAAAAATTTTGAAATCCGTTGTTTGGTTCCATTTTCTGCAATTCGGGTTATGTGGGGAAAACCCGGTTTAAGCCCGAAAACGAGCGGCACCATCTTCCCAGAAAAAGGTGGAATTTGTTTTCAAAACCTCATTTTCGTTATAAATCAACCAAATTTAATATGGTGGTCGGGTCCGCATCTTCCCGTTGCAAAAACGAGGTTTTCATTCGCCATTTTTCATACGCCATTTTTTCGAACGCCATTTTCATTCGAGTCTGAGGGTTTTCGAACGCCATTTTCTGAGGGTTTTCGAACGACATCTTAGTCTTCCTCTGCGATTGTGCACTCTCATTCTTTGGTTTTCGGGTGGCAGCAATCCTGGTATTCTCTTTACCCATGAATTCAACGTTTTCTCCCCAGTTTCCTTTT
>MU225669.1:1941622-1984013 GCA_018584345.1 Thuja plicata
TTTAATTATAAACTTTTAATTAAAATATCAATATTTATTTTATAAAATATCAAGTTTTAATATTTATTAGATTTTAATTACTTTTTTCAGTGTTTTCTTTCCAAACTTTTGTATTTTGATTATTCTCTTTAAATGATTGATGTGACTCATTTTCACATTCATTTCTAAACTAGAGAAATTTTCTAGGAAGCATAAGTTTAGTTTCATATGGAGGTTTTCAACGGATAAAGATTTTGTTTTCAAAGCTCTGGAGTAATTATGGAACTAAAGGGTTTTGTTCTCCGTTCTTTCAAATTTCAATTCATCATTTTGAGGTAATAACTCAATCTTCTGTAGTTTTAAATTAAATCATGTCTTATGCGTGTCAATAAAGGTCCATGTTTCATTTTGAACTGTTCTAGATGATCGTCGATGATTTAACTTTAAAAAAAATCATAGTTCACATTTGGGATTTGTAGAAATTATTTCAATGATTTATATTACTTATTTGGGTATTATTAGTTCCTACTAATAGGAAAGACACTATAGCATTCATTGAGTTCAATTTTATTTTTCTTCTAGATCCAATCATATCATTTTTTTTCAAAAACTTGTGTCATCTATATAATATTAGTATATATATTAATTTTGTTATAATTTGGTAAAAAACTATTTATTTATGATCTTCTTGGTTGAAACTTGCTACAGTTATGAGTTAGGACTTTTACTATTTGTTGAAGGAAATAAATAATTTCTTTCCCAAACTTTATACCTACTACTATGTGATAAGACAAGTGATGTGACATGTACTAATAATATCGTGTATATATCATTGCATATTGAATAGATAGAATATGCTAGAACTATAATTTAAACCTCTCTATTTTCTCTACTCGCCAAAAATTAAATATCACACAATTTAAACAAATGCAATTGAAATATTAAAAAAATTCCATTTAATATTTCTTATTTTTAAATACATTTTTAAAATTATTATTAGTTCCTATTTGTAGGAAGGATAACTATAGCATTTGATAGATGTTATTTCTTCACTTTTAATTTTCCAACAATTTTTAAGAATTTGTAAAAGCATCTATTCATATATAGTATTTGGATGTCAAAAAGTTTTTAATTAAAACTTAAAGTATTTTCTTTCAAACATTTATCTGGCATGCTATTGGTGTGTACATTGAATAGTCATGGGCACAAATATTTATTATTAATTTATAATTTAAAGAATTTTAGTTCAACCCAAAATTTAAATATTTATTTTAAACCATAGGTTTCTGCATCACTATTATGCACAATAATTTGAGAGGACATAGGTGGACAAGATTTTTCAGGTTATTAATACTCAATCTTGAAGAGTGGGGGAAGATCTAGAAGTGGTTGTAGGAATTTATTTTGTACAATTAGAAGAGGTGTTAATAATGGTGTAAATTGTCAAAGGAAAAAAATAATTATATCTAAGAAAATTTGTCTTCTATTTGTTTTGGTTCCATTAGTGTTAGTATTGTTCGCTGATTATGTGGGATTTCTTTTCTTCCTAGGCCATTGTTCACTATACATATTTAATATATTGTTCATAAAAAAAACCTTGTTCAATGAATGCAGCTAAAGAGTTAGGAATTTTAATTTAATAACAATTTATATTCTGGAACATTCAAGTCAGTATTTCATCATTTATGTGTATCTTCTAAATTATTTCTAAAAATGATGAAGTTTGACTAGAGGAGAAGCGCTAGAAAGTGCCTCAACTTGCAAGGTAGGTTTTTGCTTCTAGTTGGGCCGATAAACTTTACTATGGATTCATTTGTATTCCTATTTTATAGTTTTCCCATAGAAATTTTTATTTTGTTGATTCATTAGTGCATAAAGAGTTTTTTGCATTGTTTGTTTAAGAAAAACATAATTTACCATGAACAGTGCCTCTGAATTTCTCATATTTGGAAGAAAAATAAAAATTTCAAGTTTATAAACATCTAAGTATGTGAATCATTATTTTGTGGTAAAAGAATTCAATTTTATTTTTATATGATATGTTTGATTCAATGTTAAGTTACAATTGGGGATTTTTCATATGTTGATACCCACGAGCATATATCAATAGTTATAAAATCTATGATGTTGTATTATATATACACAAAATGGGGTATACAGAGTACTTTGTGCAAACACATCACCTAGTGTCTACAATTTGAGTAGCCTCTAGAGCTACACTGAGAACAACCCATATAGTCAGCTCAGCTTCATGTTGTTTTTTATAAAAAGAAGCAGCAAGAGGGTGTTGGCCCATGGTATAATCACAACATACTAGATACACAGTAACAATATATTAATGGTATCCAGAGCACATAGTAGAGTAGAGTAGAAAAGAATAATATGTCTACCCCTATCAAAAATGAGCATAAAAAATTCATAGCACCACCACCATTTATCAATAAACCCAAAATTACCAATGTCGAAAATAGATTGCTTAGAAAAAAAGTTAATATCCACATCCTGCCACACAGGGCTGTAAATAATCATAAAAATCTTAGTCCTAAGGCTATAGTAGAAAAAGTAAAAATAGTCCCTTAGGCTAGCACAATTATCCATAGAGAAACACATAATCAATTGCCTTTCCACAACCTCTTTGACAAAAGAATGTCTGCCACTCCTCCTGGAGGAACTTGAAAATCCCACAAGTATCATCTTCCTCAACAATGTGACCTCCATAATTATTCTCAATGAGAACATAAATGGTGGTAGTGGAGGTGTGCATGAATTTGAGAGAAAATTTTCTAACATCTCTGAGATGGTTGGTCAAACCTTCCATTTCCTCCTTCAGCTGAAACACCAATTTTTCTAGATCAAAAATTTTGTGTTTACACTTGTTGGAATTAATGGCAAGTAGTACTGAGAGGGGAGGGGTGAATCAGTACCTCTAAAACTTTTAATACCTTTCACAATTCATCATTAATAATCATTTAATTCTGTATTACCAGCCATTACTGTTATTCTTTCTTATGTATGTATTGTTTGTTCACAATCTTTAATAGTTTTCAACAGTCATAGAAACATTCATGAAAAATGATAAACACATAACACAAGATATGGTATCACAAAAAACTCTTGTTAGGAAGTAAAAACTGTAGTGGGGATGGCACCCACAAAACTTCACTATCTGCAGAATGGAAGGGAGCCGGTTAAGGCTTGCAATTTGATCACTTCTGATGATCTACCCTGTTAGGAGTATTAAGGTGGAGACCTGTTAAGATCTACTCTGTTAAGAGCTTTAGCAACATTGATTTAAGTGTGCACTCAGTTATGAAATTTTACAATAGGACGGTTAAGCCCACCTTTCTTGAAAGGATTTCATTAGTGTACTACACTTGTTAGAATGAGTACAAATGTTGACCTGACTATATGCAATATACTATTGCTAATTTATAGATCCATTAAAGCTCTTACAATAATAATATCATCTTAAGTGATTGATGTATACCTTTTCTCTACTTGTTGGTAGCCTCTGTTCTATTCTTGAAAACTGATTTGATTTTGTTTGTGTCCTTCTGGATGAATTCTCTGTCTGTTCTCTAGTTGCTCTTCGTGGCTACTATCTTCATTGATCAACAACTATTCTCAATGGATTGAGCACCTATTTATACAAGTATTTGACCTATCTTGGAATTCATGTTTTACAATGTTAACTCTCAGATCCAAGGTTTACAACTTGACCTTGATCTTTAGTTTGCATGTTTTAAAATAGTAAAACTAATTAAAACAATATTAAATACATTTCTTCCTCTGCACATAATAGATTTAAAAGAAAATCAAGAAGCTATAAATATAACTTCAGTGATTTATCATACGTGGAAAGTCAGATCCACTTTTTGCGGGATGTAACTGACTGTCGGTTCTTGGTCGTCGGTTTGAACTTGAAGTATTTCGGCATTCCTTGACTGAACTATTCATTGGTTTTCCTGTATCTGTCGGGTTCCTCTATTTTTTGTTCCGTAAGGTAGCACTATTGTTACTCGTTGGGTTTCTTTTACCTTTTTGTCATCGGATAACACTTAACAATGTTTGTTGGGTAACCTTGGCGTCAAATAGTGCTATGCCCTGTTTGTCGGTGTAGAGTAAACCGATGGTGCAGATCATGTTTTTATCAAAGTATACTAATGGAAAAATATAATGCCTTCAATATCCCCCTTTGACATTAGTATCAAAAACTAATATGTGCATAATACTAAAGTGTTTTAGTATGTATACACCATGTTTATATCCTTGTCATAATATGACTCCCGCTAACTATGTGCACCGGTATAGTATAAGTATATGTACATGTTCTCTATATGTACATTATTTCCACTTTATTTTACTATACATATTATTTCCTCTTTTTAACTGAGGTGAGTGAACATATCAAATTCCCCCTTTCTTTGATACTGATGACAAAAATGTACAACTTATAATATGCCAAAAGTGTGACAAAAATGTGTAACTTACAATGTGTCAAATATGTTAGAATGGGTTTTTTTGACATCTTCAAGTAGTTTCTCCCATTGTTCTTTCAGCTGCTCCAGTGCCATGTGTTGCAGCTCTAGCCTTGCGTGCATATCATAAATCTTGTCCAGGACAGACATTTCTGGGGTGGCAATTAGAGTATTTGCCTATGTCATATGTTGTTGCAAGAGTTTAAGTGTCGGTAAGATCTTAACTTGGAGTTTATTTACCTCATCTCTATACTTCATCCTTGCAAACTATATGTCCTGTCTCTATTTCCTAGCCTGTATGATTTGTTCATTGTGCAATTTAAGTGCTTCTTCCATGTTGATAAGACTTTGTGCACTGGACTTAAGATCAAAATCTATTTTTTCTATCTTGTCAGTATACTCTTGAGTGAGTTGATCTAAAGTGCACAATTTATTTATTAAGGTAAGAGCTTCTGATAAAATTGGATCAATTATACTTACCAATTCAGATAGCTTGACCTTTTTCAGTGCCACTTCCTGGCTTATTTTCTCGGCTAGCTTGAACTCATACTTTTATTTAAGTCTCTCTTCCATAACCTTCTCAGCATAAATATTCTGAGATGTTATTGCATCTATGAGTATGACCAGTTTATCAAGCATCAAATATTTTTGATCCATATCTATGTCAGGTACAATCTGTTGAAGTATTTTTCTTGCTACTTCTAGTACCTTGGCCTCTTTTTACTGCTCTCTTCAATTTGTCTTGAATAGCTTTTATTTCACAAATCTTAGCATATTTTTTCAATACAGTTGGATCCAATGTTCTTGGATCATAGACTGGAATCTCAATGATTTCAACCAGAGTTACTAGATTCTTATTCTTTCCTTTCCTCCTCTTTGAGATTTGAGGGGATGCAGATGTATGAACTACCATAGCAAGTTCATTTTTTCTTTCTGAATTACTTGGTGAAAGTTTTGTAGAGGATGCATCTTGTGTCTTCTACTCAGTGGGCACCTGTCGGTTATGTGAAGATGTCTCTTCATTAACTTTGGGTGTTTCTGCAGAATGTTCTCCTAATTTCTTCTCTGGCTCATCCTTCTTTCCTTCTTCACCTTTCTCTATTGGTTTGTCTCATGTTTCCTTTTGAGTTTCTTCCTTATTCTAATCAGTAGAATTATGTTTTTGATCATTGGTTGCAGCTTTCTCTGCAGTTGTATCAGTGTTTTCTTTAGCTTCTCCATCACCCTTTTCCTTAGGTGTGCTTGTTTCCTTTTTAGTAGATCCATCATTTCCCTCCAGTATGTTTATTATCTTCATTAAGATAGGCATGTTACTTTGAGTTGTTGCTTGGGCTTTGTCAATAGTGGTGTCCTGCTCGTTGATTTGAGTCTTGTCAGTAGTGACATCCTCATCTTTTTGTGTATCTTTTGTACGGTCTAGTACTTTTGAGTCCATGATTGAAGTGTGTTTCACTTATTCATTAGCAATGATAACTATTTTATCATCTGATGTCTGCAATTCTTGATGGCTTTGTTGATCCTTAAGTGTTATAAATATGACATCATCTTTCTTCTATGGATCTTTGTCTGAGTCATAGTTAGTGATGTCTTGGATGATATCATCCATGACAGTGTCTACATTTATAGGCTCATTATCACTCTTAGTATTGTCTAGAGAAATATGCTGAGGACTTTCATTGTCTGACTCCTCCTCTCTATGAGGTGTGTTTGTGAGAAGTAATTATTTCTCACCACTTTTTGACTCTGTCGGTAGATCCAGGAGTTGTCTCAATTTAGTTTTTGTCATTGAATCCATTTCTATAAACTTGTTCTCTAGTACTTTGTATGCCCTTATTTTGGTTGCAAATTTACTTGAGTGTTTCTTTAGTACTTCTTTTATTTCCTCAACTTTGGATTCAGGAGGAATCAGTCTGACAAGTACCCTTTCTCTTGCTTCTCTTTCTATTTGAAAGGCATATGACCATCGTTGGTATACCCTTTTATGTAGCCCATTAGGTATTTGATTTACAAATTTTGCAGGTGCATACTTTTTCTTGATCATTGACTTTATGACTGCCTCTTGTATTATATTCTCTTCCTCTAGGTTTAGTGTATCCCATTGTCTGATATTTTTATCAGTCATTGTACCATGTGTAGCAGTTTATTTGGAAGCTTCATCAACTATTTGATTTCTGAAGTTCTTCTTCACTACATCAGGCTCATAATATTTAGTGTCATCCAAGTTAGCCTTTGTTCTAACCAACCTTTTCCTCTACTTTGGTGGTGTGGTTTTGACGGTTTATTGTCTAGTTCTTTTAGCTGGCTTCTTCCTCATGTAGGTCCTTACTTGACCTTTCTTAAGTGATGTGGTATCTGTTGAAGCAATTTGACTCCTTGTCCTTTTCTTCTTTGCAGGAGGTGGAGATGGAGGTGTATCAGATTCAGTAGCCTCTGTATCTAATTTTGTTTCTTCTTGTTCTTCACCGATGGTGCCCTGTTCATCAGTTTCCTCTTGTTGATCCTGCTCTTCCTCTATAACCAATAGAATCTTCTTGAGATTCTTAACCATTTTATCCTTTTTGTTTATAGTCTTCTTGACTTCTAGGCCTTTTTTTATCTTAGATTTGGCCTCTTCATATGTTCTAAACCTTGGTTGCTTCTTATCAATGGGCTCATTAATTAATGCCTCAATTTCACTTGTAGCTTGATCAATATTGATCTCATAGTCTAATGGTGCTAACCAAGCCATTCTTGGTACAACCAGTTTGATATGGGTGTAATCTATGTCTACCATAAAACAAATCTCCTCTTTATGTTTTTCAACTAGCTATTCAAGAATCCTAGTTCTTTCCATCATCTTTTCCTTGAACTCAAGGAAGTATGCAGACATAACAGACTCAAAATTGTCTCCTAGTGACTTAATTAGTTCACTAATTTGTTAGGTTACCGGTTTCGTAGTGTCCCATACAACTTTTTGTACTTAAGGAAAGTATTCTTGAAAATAGAAAAAGATACACATGATAAGTGATCCAAACTTACATGTGTTGGTCTTTGTAGACCTGATTTTGATCATGTTCTCGTCAATTTATTTTAATAGGATCTCACACAGATCCATCTGAATTCCTTTTGTTACCATCTTGTAAGTTGTGCTTACTGTTGTTGTAGAAATGTTGTTCAGTCTGCTAGCCTGAAAGATTTTATACCCAATAACACATGCACCAAATTTTAGTTCTTCATCGGTGATTGTGTTCACTTTTAGACCTCTGTTGTCTCCTTCTGCATTGGTGAGTTTTTCAACTTCTTTCATGGATGCATGCGTGTGTGCCCTAGGCTTGTGAGTTATTGGATAACCAGTGACAGCGTGAAGAACATCCTTGGTTATTTTCTTGGGTTGGTCTAGCCATAGCTTGTTGTCATGCATTCTTCTCAAGACTAACCTTATCCATTTTGTTTTGAATTCCCTCGGGAAATGTAGGGCATTAGTTAACCCTTTAACCTCCAAGTGTTTATGCTCTTCCTTTAGGTTTCCTTCGGCATCACACAAATTCTTAAAGGCTTCATCCATTTCAAGATCACCTATCTTTGCAATCTTGCAGTGAATATAATACCTAATGTCTTCTATGAGCAAAACCCTAGGTGGAATTTTTGAAAACGCACCGGCTTCATCGGGTTTCGATGCAATTTTTGGGCAGATTTTATACTTTGGTTCTACACATGTACTATTCTTGATTAGTTTCACCATATTCCTCTTCTCATTCTTCATCTTAGCAGTTCTTGAGGTGGTTGCCATTGTATTTCAAGTTTTTAGGGTATTCTCAAAATTAGGGCTTTCTTGATAAAACAATGACAGAGATCTTTCAGTGCCTTTGGTACTTACTTTAGTTCGTAATAGTGATGAAAGATCTATTTTCTATGTACTCAATCGATCGGGGGACACTTCTACTTTCTTCTCTTTAATCCCTTGGTTTTCGCTCTGCTTTCTCTTCAAATCGTGGGTGAAAAATGAAGTTGTCCCGTTGACTATTTATAGACTTTTTTCCCAAAGTATTTGCATTAAATGCTCAATGAATCATCGAGACATGAAGATGGGTTTTGTTGGGAGGACATTTCAAATCATCATTGGTAAAGACATGATGCATCTGGGTAGTTGTTAACCATTTCGCTTTTATCGATGGATATCAGTATACTGTCACGACAACTTCTGAACTTAGCTTTCTTACCGACGGGCATCAGGTTATACTGGTAATTTAGCATTTTTACTAGTTGACTGACAATTTCTAGTAAGTGTAAACAACTCATTATTATGTTCACCGATGATTTTTGGCAAGTATTTACCGACGATTTTGCATTCTTATATTTGTAACAAGTAAAGTAATATGCATCTTTGATTCATGCTGATTTTGACTATCTACCAATTTGTATAATGGAACTGATGCAAAATATAACTTGGTATAGTGCAGTTCCATACTTACTTGTTCAGCTCAAGTGGGGTTTGTGGTGTCACCATATCCATTGGATGGGGTGTCACCATTTGCATTTCTTGGTCTAGCTTCATCATTTCTTGAAGCTTTTATCCACATTTTGTCTCTTTCCCTCCCGACATCTTCAATGGTGTTTCCATTGGGATATTGCTTGTTTCTGTCAATCGGTCCTTGCATTCTTTCTTGAGATGAACAACTTTATGATAGTGTAAGCATGCCATTCTGGGGTTTGAACAGCCTCTGGACCTTTTGGTCCATGCTCTTATGCAGTTTGCAGCAATGTGACCATATCTACCACATGATGTATAGTTTGTCCAAGTTTTGTAATCCCATACATATTGATTACCGATTATCTTTGGTTGATAAGGAACTTCTTTACCTTTTGGATTCCATGTTTTCTTTTTCTTTTTCCAGCATTCTTCAAATGTGTGCCCATTCATCTTGCATGTAGGACAGTATTTGTCCATGTAGGTTTCCTTCCTTGGTTGTTCTATCTTTCTCTTGAATCCATGAGCGTTATGTCCTTTCTTGTTACATTTATAACAGAATCCTATGAATGAAGATGTAGGTGTAGATTTCAGAGTACCTTTCATTTTACCTTTGCATACATTTGATGTGTGCCCTTGCTTTCCATAGTGCTTGCATGTCATCTTTCTTGGTCTTGGATTTTCATAGGCATTCTTTGGGTTTGATGATTCTCCATTTTTGGTAAAGCCTATACCATTGTTGTTGTTGACTCTTCGTTGTCCTTCAAGAAAGTCATCCATTATTTTATTTCTTTCTTCAGCCTTTCTGATAATCTCATTATACTGTTGCTAAATTCTAACCTCGTGTTTTAGCTTTAAATTTTCTTCTCTTAGTTCACCGATAATCTGTATTCTCTCAATGAGTTCCACATTTATTCTATTTGCTTCTTGATTCATAAGGATAATCTGATTTGTGAGATCATGGTGATGCTCAGCATGTCTTTGAATTTCCATTTCCTTTTCTTGTAGTTTCTCTGAAATCTTCCTTCTATTATTAATAGCAAGTGTTCTTTCTGTTTCAGCTTGTCTGGCAGAACTCATCACATCAATCATTCTTACCATCTGGGTCTCTTGACCGATTTGCAGCATCTTTATTTTCTCTGTCAGATGTTGATTGATCTCCTTTAGATTTGTGATATTCTCTTCTGATCTATCTGATGTATTACTTGCATTTGATCTTGAAGATTCAAAGAAATATCGAATCTCTTCTTCTTGATAGTCTTTTTCATTGTTCCGTGTAGCCATACCTTTTCTCTCATCTAGCAGTTCTCTCATCTTGATTCTAGCTTCTTCATACTATTCATAGAATATCTATATCTCAAGCTTTTTGTTCTCAATATTCTTACCAAGTTTGTACTTCTCCATTGTATGATCTTTACTCTTAAGCCTTTAAGCTTTCTAAGAAGAGTCTAAGCTCTGATACCAATTGTTGGAATCAATGGGAAGTAGTACTGAGAGGGGAAGGGTGAATCAATACCTTTAAAAATTTTAACACCTTTCACAATTCATCATTAATAATCATTCAATTTTGTATTACCAGCCATTACTGTTATTCTTTCTTATGTACATATTGTTTGTTCACAATCTTTAATAGTTTTCAACAGTCATAGAAACATTCATGAAAAATGATAAACATATAACACAAGATATGGTATCACAGAAAACTCTTGTTAGGAAGTAACAACTGCAGTGGGGATGACACCCACAAAACTTCACTATCTGCAGAATGGAAGGGAGCCGGTTAAGGCTTACAATTTGATCACTTCTGATGATCTACCCTATTAGGAGTATTAATGTGGAGACATGTTAAGATCTACTATGTTAAGAGCTTTAGCAACACCGATTTAAGTGTGCACTCAATTATGATATTTTACAATAGGACTATAAGCCCACCTTTCTTGAAAGGATTTCATTAGTGTACTACACTTGTTAGAATGAGTACAAATGTTGACCTGACTGTATGCAATCTACTATTGCTAATTTACAGATCCATTAAAGCTCTTACAATAATAATATTACCTTTAGTGATTGATGAATACATTTTCTCTGCTTGTTGGTAGCCTTTGTCCTGTTCTTGAAAACTGATTTGATTATGTTTGTGTCCTTCTGGATGAATTCTCTATCTAGTCTCTAGTTTCTCTCTATGGCTACTATCTTCATTGATCAACAACTATTCTCAATGGATTGAGCACGTATTTATACAAGTATTTGACCTATCTTGGAATTCAAATTTTACAATGTTAACTCTCAGATCCAAGGTTTACAACTTGACCTTGATCTTTAGTTTGCATGTTTCAAAATAGTAAAACTAATTAAAACAATAGTAAATACATTTCTTCCTCCACACATAATGGATTTAAAATAAAATCAAGAAGCTATAAATACAACTTTAGTGATTTATTTGACGTGGAAAGTTAGATCCACTTTTTGCGAGATGTAACTGACTGTGAGTTCTTGGTCGTCAGTTTGAACTTGAAGTCTGTCGGTGTTCCTTGACTAAACTGTTCATCGGGTTCCTTGTATCTATCGGGTTCCTCTCTTTTCTATTCCATCGGGTGGCAGTATTGTTACTCGTCAGGTTTCTTTTACCTTTTTGTCATCAGATAACACTTAATAGTGTTTGTCAGGTAACCTTTGTGTCAGATAGTGTTGTGCCTTGTCTGTCGGTGTAGGGTAAACCAATGGTACAGATCATGTTTTTCTCTAAGTATACTAATGGAAAAATATAATTCCTTCAAAACTTACCCACCACACCACCAGAGCCAACATTTTTTTTCTTTATCTCTTCTATGATGCCATTGCTCAAGATTAGTTTACTTTCAGTGCCCTTTTCACTGCCAGTCTCCACCGAGGCCTCATCTCTTTTTAGAATCTTATTTATATCATGTTTCCCCCTCTCTTTAGCTAATCTGTTAGAGTGGTGGGTCTAACATAGTTGGGTGTCAACATCTCCCTCATAAATAAGATTAAGGACATTATTTTGGATTTTTTACTAGGGAGGAATTTTTTGGCTTTTTGGCTCAAGGGAGGGTTTTTATCATAGTATTTTTGGCTTGACCAGAAGGAGGGGGTAGGAGACCAAGATCCTGAGATCCAAAAGGTGAGGGTTTGGGTTTTTTTTGGGTGTTAGTAAGCATAGAAATATTCGGCGGTGGGAAAAGGGAATAGTATAAGTTGTAGAGATGAAACATTAACCCCTGGTGCAGGATGACAGGCTTTTTTTCTCAGGGTCTTAGCTTCTACCTCATCACCAACATTACTTCCCATAGAGTGCAGTAAAAAGAATGGAATAGAAATTAAATCCTTGTGCCTAAGATGATTCAAGAAAGGAAGATGATAGTATAGTAAAAAATACCATACCGACCCTCCAACATGAAATACTTGATGATGATCTTACACATCTTCGGCTAGCATTTTGGGAGGTTTTTGCACTATAGCTGCCTTATTTGTGGAAAATTTTATCCTTAGGGCCACAAGAACTAGACCAACTTTACCTGGTAAGAATTTTTTTTGGTCTTCTTCCATTTACGATCAGTGGTGGGGAGTCTAGTGGATTTTCCATTGAAATATTCATTGATTTTGAACATAATTTCATTCACGGTGACTCTCCTTTCATTCCAAGTCACCAAAAATTGGCAAGATATTGTCTCATCAAAACTAGGCATATTCTCTATAAAGGAGAGAATTCCACATTCCTTACAAAAATGCATCACCATAGGGTCGGTTGTGAATTCCTCCTTAATTTTGTTGAGCTCAATTCTATGTCTATCACCGCCCATGTTTAGACCAGTGCCAAACCCAAGAGCTATCCAGAACAGGTAAGGCACACGAAGAGAAAACAACCCAATATCTCTAAAAAATTCTAGTGTAGAGAAGAATAGCCCCAGTTCTTGGCTAGGAATATATAGAAGCTTAGTAAATAATTTTTCCACCTATAATTGCTATAATAATTTAGGTAGTAATTTCAATGCATGCCAAGTTGCACATCTAGGTCACATAGGTTCATCAACAAATATGAGGCTTTCTGCGAGTTTTAATGTTTATCATGAAAATCCACACCAAATCTAATAAAAATGGTCACATTGAGAAAATTCCATAAATTTAACTTTATGATATGATGGAAAATTAAATTTTTAAATGGACCCTTCGACCTTAGGTACTACCACAATCTCCCCATGAAGACCCCACTTTCCTTTATATTGGGAATGTTGTATAATAAATAACGATTATAGTTCCATCTCATCCTATTGGTGATCACAAGGTCCATGTCACTGGTCAGTTTGTAGGGGTTAGAGTCGTTGAATTCAAAATGAAATAATATGGTGGTGAAATGGAGTGGGGTAGTAGGCCCAAGCGTGCCAAGCCCAGGCCAACCATAACATTGGAATTTGACCATCATTGTGAGTTCCATTGGCAACACTCTCTTCCTAACTAATTAGGCCTTGAGTAGACTAAGGGAGATGATTGATATCCCTCTAACATCATAAGTTATCTGAAATGAGACCAACAACAACCATGGAATCTGCCACAAAATTCCCTTCGCTATAGATGTCTCTTATCTTGACCTCCTGTAGGATGCCCATGAGATCAAGGATGTCACTTAAAATAGTTTCCACATTCCACCCACCCTTGTAATTACCTTTGACAACCTCAATAATGGTTTTGGAGTCCCCCTCAATCTCAATATTTCCACTTCTAGTTGCTATGGAAAATTTTAGACCCTATAGAAGGGCCATACCTTTAGCCTCATTAACACTTTGGTTTACAAGATGACTATAAAAATAAAATATCAAGTACCCTTTATAATAACAGATAATTCCCCCACCCGCCTAACCCCAGCATCTAACATCCATATAAAAATTGAGCTTGTCCCAATGGGGTTTGGGGGGAGCCAATTGGTTTCCTCCCTATTACACAGCTTGGTGTCATCAAATCTATCAAAACCTTTGTCAATGTGCTAGTTTTTGGCTATGTGGAGATAAAAATCACTAGGGGGTGGTTTGGGCTCTACCATCAAGAAACCAAAAGGTTCTCCAGTAGAAGCTGAGAGCCAAGGTGGAAGACCTCAACAGGGGATATCTCATTATCTTTGAAGATTCTGTTGTTGCACTCCTTTGAGATACTCCAATAGAAATGGGGGGATTTTTTTCCAAATGAGAGAAAGAAATGGGTGTTGGGACAGTGATTTCCAACTAGTGGCAAGCGTACTAGATATCCCAGTTAGTCACCCACAAAAGGTTGAATTTAGGGAAAACCATCTATCAGACTACCAAGGAAAAATCACAGTGAAGGAATAAATGGTTGATGCTTTTCTCTTTCTTTTTGCAGAGGCTACACCTATTGGACATGCTAATTCCCCATTTTGCTAGGTTATCTAAAATTTAGATTTTTCCATGAAGCACAACCCACCAGAAGAAGTTCACTTTGGGAATTATCTTGGAGCTCCACTATTTTTTTCCAACATGTTGGGTCAGTAATCTCCTTGATTAACAAGGTGTGAGCCAATTTGACTGAGAACTCACCATTGTGAGTGTGGTACCAGAGGATTCTATCAGGATAGTCAAACAAGGGAATTCAAGACCTTTGCATTAGATTCATGAGATCAATGGCTAGGAGAGTGAGATCATCCCTATCAGCAAAGAGGGGTAGGATTTTCATCCAATACCCATTGCTAATGTAGTTACCCACCAAATTTCCCACATGAAGTGTGAGGAAATTTTTGAGCTGGGATAACCTACTTGAGCCCATGATAAAGTCACTCAACTAGATATCCTCCCAGAACTGGATGCCCCTACCATTGCCAACCTTTGAAGTGAACCCCTTCTCCAGATTTCTAGTCAGCATAACCTATGAAGATAGTCCAGGCCACCTTAGTCAACATAACTCTATTTAGGTTATTTATTTTTTGTAACCCAAGGCCACCAAAAGAGTGTTGGTTTGTGGTGATTGATCAGGAAAGTACTATACACTTTTATGCAATTCGTGAAATTCAAAGTAACGGCCCCAAAAAAATTTAGTTAACTCGTCAAGGGTTTTTTTGGGTTGACTCATCAACCATTTCCCTAGGTTGACTTGTCAATAATTTCCCTAGCTTGATCCGTCAAGTAATTTTTAGGATTAGGGTTTTTCTATAAGAAAAATGGTGTTAAGGTTATGGCTTGTTTGAGTGAACAAGTATTGTATAATTTGCAGTGATATTGAGTTGTAAGGGATCATTGGTTGTAATCAGTTGGAATTAGTGAATAATAATATTCAACTCTTTTTTTGGTCGTCATATCCCAATATTGGGTAAACCACATTAAATATATCTCTTTTTGTGTTGGTTATATGTGTTTTATTCATTTGCATTATTGGTTATATTTGTATCTAACTATTATATTTTTTTCTTCTAATCCTAGCAAGTTGTATTCGAACGGTTTTTTTTTTAAATTTTCCTCTACAATAAGGTCTCGCGGTTGAGTGGGAGTCTTACAGCTGAGTGGGAGTAATGGTATATGAGGGTAAGTTGAAGGTTGATAATTTTAATGGGTAGAAATTTCAGTAATAGAAAATGCAGATGGAGGACTATCTCTATCAGAAGGATTTATGGCAGCCATTGGGAGGAATTAGAAAGAAAGATGCAACTATGTCTCTGGAGGATTGGGATATTTTGGATAGAAAGGAACTTGGAAGTTTTCATTTATGTATAGCACAATCAATGTCATTTATTATTACAAAAGCAAAGACAATTGAAGAGTTGATGGAAACCCTAGTGAAGTTATATGAAAAGCCTTCTACTTCGAATAGGTATTTATTACGAAGCATTTATTTAATATGAAAATGGTAGAAGGTGGGTTAGTTGCTGATCATTTAAATAAGTTTAATACATTTACTAGTCAATTATCTTCTATCAATGTCAATTTTGATGAAGATATTAGGGCTCTTTTGATTTTGTGTTATTTTCCTGAAAGTTGGAATGGCTTGGTAATGGTTGTTAGTAACTCTTTTTCTAGTTCAAATACTCTAAAATTTGATGATGTTGTTGGTTTTATTCTATGAGAGGAAATTATTGGGAAAATCTAAGGTGGGTCCACATTAGGTAGTGTTTTGAATGCAAAAAGTAGATGTCGATCAAGTGAGAGAGGAAACAATTCTGGAAGTCATGGAAAATCACAAGGAAAATCAAACAGAAAGAGGTCTCAATCCAGAGGAGTAAATGATTGTTGGTAATATGAAAAACTAGGTAATAGGAAGAAAGAGTGTTGGTCTTAGAAGAATAAAGGAGACAAAAAGAAGGAAATAAGGAGGCAAATATGGTAAGTAATAATTTTGAATAGGATGTTTTTCTTTCTTTCGCTTGAAAATGCTGATGATTCATGGGTTCTAGATTCAGGGGCCTCATTTCATGCTATGCCCCATAGGAATTATTTTCTTGATTATCTCCAAGGGGATTTTGGGTTGGTTTATTTGGGAGATAATGAACCTTTTTAGATTGTTGGGAAGGGAAGAATTAAGGTTAAGTTGTAGAATGATAATCATTGGCTACTACAGGAGGTAAAACATGTTCCAAGGCTAAGTAGGAATTTAATTTCAGTAGGTCATTTACATGATGAAGGTTGCATAGTTACTTTTAATGATAAAAACTGGAAGGTTTCAAAAGGTTCCTTAGTAGTAGCAAAAGGTGTGAAAGTAGGAACCTTATATCTTTATACATGTCATACTATTTCTTCTACTTTAATTTCTACAGAGAAAAGTCAATGTTAAAGAACAATTGTTGCACTTGACCAGGTAGAACATGAGGTAGTAGTTATAGAGTCTGAAGTAGCACTATGGCACAACAAACTTGGGCACATGAGTGAAAAAGGTATGAAATTACTTCATTTAAATAAAGTCTTACTAGGTCTAAAATGTGTCAACATGGATTTCTATGAAAGTTGTGTGTATGGAAAATAAAAGAGAGTTAGTTTTCTAAAGCTTGGGAAGAAAAAGAAAGATGAGAATTTGAAGCTTGTGCATACAAATGTATGGGAACCAGCTCAAGTATCTTCCCTTTGTGGCTCTTTGTATTATATTACATTCATTAATGATGAAACTAGGAAAGTATGGATTTATTTCCTCAAGAAAAAATATGATGTATTTGAAACTTATAAAAAATGGAAAAGGTTGGTTGAGAATGAGACTGGTAAAAGACTAAAATATCTCAGATCTGATAATGGTGGTGAGTATTGCAGAAAATAATTTGAAGATTATTGTTCCTCTAATGGTATTCATAGGAAAAAAATGGTTCCAAGGACTCCATAAGAAAATGGACTGGATGAACGCATTAATAGGACAATAATGGAGCGTGCAAGGACTATGAGGTTGCATGATTGGATACACTCAAACATGTGGGAATAGGCTATAAATAGGGTTTTTTTATTTAATCAACAGAGGTCCCTCTACTCCTTTGGGTTGTGGTATTCTAGAGGAAGCATGGATAGGTAAGAAGGTGCATTATTCCTTTCTTGGAACCTTTGGTTGTGAAGCATTTTCACATATATATTATGAAAATAGAACCAAGATGGAAGATAAATCAAAGAAATATGTATTTGTGAGATATGGCATTGATGAGTTAGGTTATAGACTCTAGGGTTTTGAAAATCATAAAATTGTGAGAAGCAGGGATGTCATATTCAATGAAAAAGTGTTGTACAAAGATCAGTTGCAACAGCATGAGAAGAAAGAAAATGGTTATGTAGTGTTGGATGATACTCCTAAAGATGATGTTACAGTGGTTCCTCATGCTGCACAATAAAAGGAAAAAAATACCCCAAACTCCAGTGAATATTAGACGATCTTCAAGGTTAAGTAGGCCTCCTGACAGGTTCTCTCCCTCTTTCTTTTCTATTGTATTAACTTATTTTGGTGAGCTACAATGTTATGATAAAGTTATGCAGCTAGAAACCAAGGTTCACTGGGAGGATGGAACAATAGAAGAAATGGACCCCTTGATGAAAAATCAAACTTGGGAATTATGCAAGTTGCCTACAAGTAAAATGACTTTACAAAATAAATGGGTTTATAGAATGAAAGAGGATAATGGAGGTAATAAAATATTTAAAGCTAGGTTAGTTGTAAAGGGATTTGTACATAAAAAGGGCATCAATTTTGACGAGATCTTTTCTCAATTTATAAAAATAATTTATATTTGTACTATTTTAAGTATTGCGGCTGCTGACGATTTGCATTTGGAATAGCTATATGTGAAAACTACATTTCTCCATGGTGATTTGAAGGAGGAGATATATATGGAACAACCCCAAGGATTTGAGGTCATAGGTAAGGAGAAGTTAGTGTACTTATTAATGAAGAGTTTATATGTCTTGAAATAAGGACCTCGACAATGGTACTTAAAATTTGATAGTTGTATGGATGAGCATGACTTCAACATGTATAATTATGACTTTTGTTTTTATTTAAAGAGGTTGGATAAAAATAACTATATTATTTTATGTTTATATGTTGATGACATTATTATATTTGGGTCTACCATGGACCACATAAGAGAGTTAAAACAATAGTTAGAAAACTCTTTTCCTATGAAGGATTTGGGTGCAGAAAAATAAATTCTTGGTATGAAAATTTACAAAGATAAGAAGAACAAAAATTAACTCTATCTCAGGTTGATTATGTTGAAGAGATGTTGCAACAATTTTCCATGGAAAATGCAAAGCTATCAACACACTTTTGCCTATTCATTTGAAATTGACAAAGGAAATGTGTCCAAAGACCCAAGAAGATGAGGAAAAAATGTTCAAGCTACCCTGTTCTTCGACTATAGGCAGTTTAATGTATGCCATGGTATACATTAGGCCTGATATTACACATGTAGTAGGAGTTGTTAGTAGGTATATGATTCATCATGGAGTTGAGCATTGGAATGCAATCAAATGGATTCTCAGATACTTGAGAGGTAGATCCAACAAATTTTTATGCTTTGGAGGCTCTAATACTAATATAAAAGGATATGTTGACTTAGATTTGGCAAAATACATTGATACCAGGCGGAGTACAACATGATATGTTTTTACTATCATTGGAAAAAGGTGATTTGTATCTCCAGGTTGCAAAAGGTGGTTACTTTATCCACCATAGAGGCTGAGTTTGTAGCTGCAATAGAGGAAAGTAAGGATATGATATGGATCCAATCCTTCATGGAAGAATTGGGAAAAATATAGGTTAACAATTACTTGTTTATGGATAGCTAGAGTGACATTCATCTTGCAAAAAATTATGCTTTGCACTCAAAGACAAAATACATATAGTTGACCTGTATCATTTCATTCGATCGGTATTGGGTGATGGATGATTAAAGCTAGAAAGATACATATAGATGAAAATAAAGAAGATATGCTTACAAAGGAAATGATATGGGAGAATTTGAACTCCTCTTCATCTCTAGTTAGTCTTCAAGACAAAAACAATATAACAGAACAACACAGTCCAGGGTGTTTCTTTTAAATGGGAGCTACCAGATCAGTCTCCAAGTGGGATATTGTTTAGTGTGGAGCTTGATCAGTCCCCAAGCAGGAAATTTTTGGTTTGTGGTGCCTTATTAGGAAAGTAATCTACACTTTTATGCAGTTTGTGGGGTTTGGGAAAATGACTCAATTTGTTTTTGGTTAACTCATCAACCATTTTTTGGGTTGACTCATCAGCCATTTCTCTAGGTTGACTCATCAAGCATTTTACTAGGTTGACACGTCAAAAAAAATTTAGGGTTAGGATTTTTCTATAAGAAATATGGTGTTAGGGTTATGGCTTTTTGGAGTGAAGTAGTATTGTAGGATTTTCAGTGATATTGAGCTACAAGGGATCATTAGTTGTAATAAGTTGGAATTACTGAATAATAATATTGGACTCTTTTCTTGGTGGACATAGCCCAAGATTGGGTGAACCATGTTAAATTTGTATCTTCTTGTTCTACTTATGTGTGTTTTATTCCTTTGCATTATTGGTTGTCTTTGCATGTACCTGTTATATTTCTATCTTCTAATCCTAAAAGAGACATGGGTAAGTAGACCTTGTCCTAGCAAACTAGGGGGGTCTCTTTTTTTCTCAAAATCAGACCAAAGGAATGTGCATTGGATTTTCTCAATTTTGTCAGCCATGGCTCCCAAAATTTTGAAGATGGAGAGGAAATACACTAGAATTCCTAGTAGAGAAGTAGAAAGTAATTGAAGCTTCGCAACACTACTAAGGACTTTTCCTTTTCATCCAGCAAGCTTCCTGTGGGTACCCTCGAGGATAGTATTCAAAAAGTCAGTTTTAACATCTTTAACCATCAGAGGGAGACCCAGATAGGTCATCGGGACAGTGGCCAACTGGCATCCCACAATGTCCATAATTTTCCCTATATCACATGATCAGTGTCGAAGAAAAAAATAATACTTTTGTGATAATTAATGTGTTGACTAGAGGAAGAGGTATAGTCATCAAGAAGGGTCTTTCAAACACTGGCCTCAATAATCGAAGAGGTTCCAAAAAAAAAGGTATCATCGACAAACTATTGCAGAACTAATGGGGGAAGGGTGGTGGAAGGCTTAATTCCCCAAATTCTACCATTCTCAACCAGCTGTGTTAAATTGTTCTAAAGAACCTCAGCCAACAGGATTAAGAGGTAGGGGAGAGAGGATCCCCTTCTCTCATTCCTTTGGTTGGGGGAAACTTTTCACCAAGCTTTCCATTCATGAGAAGCTAGAATCTAATAGTCTCAACACATTCCTTAATAATATTTATGAGGGACTTCTTAAACCCAAAAGAAGAGAGAACCTTGTATAGGAAGATCCAATTGACTTTTTCATAGGATTTAGAGATATCAATCTTGAGGTTCATCCCAACGGCTTTACTACAGTCAGTGGAATGAATAATTTCATGAGTTGTCATTGTAGCATCCATAATTTTCTATCCTGGAACAAGCCCCTTCTTGTTAGGGTTGGTAATCTTATCAAGAAAAGGTTTAATTCTATTAATAAAGATCTTAGAGATGATTTTCTAGAAGGTGTTGCATAGAATTATGGGTCTAAATTCCTACATAATAGTAGGGTCCTCAATTTTGGGAACTAGGACAATGTAGGTATCATTGAATTGTCATAACAACTTGCTCGTTCTAATGAAATATCTAGTTGCACGAGTCACATCAGGCCCCACAATATCCTAAAATTATTGAAAAATACTGGGGGGAACCCATCTAGTTTAGGGGATTTTTAGACACCCATGGAAAAAATACCCTCTTGAGCTTAGATTCAGAGACCTGAGAGAGGAGGGGTTCATTATACGCATTATTCACAATCCTTGGGAGGTGAGAGAGAATTTGTTCTTGCAGGTCCTCCACATTCTCAAAGCCCATCTTAGAAAAGAGGTGAGTGAAATACTTAGTAGCCATAGTTCAGGTAAATTAGTGGTATAAAATAAAATCATCCCTGCTTTGTCCCTAATGGTGCATATATAATTCCTTTTTTTGTGCTTGTGAGTAGATCTAAGGAGGAAATAAGTATTGGGATCTACCTCCTCAAGTGACTTGACACGCGATCTCTGCTTCCAATAGACTTCCTCAATGGCCATGAATTACTTCTAGTTCTTTCTAGTAGCTTCCTCATTATTGTGAAGGTTTAGGGAGAGGTGACCAGAAGCCATCCTTTGTTGGAGGAACTCAAGCTTCCTAGAAGATCCTTCTTGGTTTTGAAGATATCCCCAAAGTTGATTTTGCTCCAGAATTTGACAACTCCCCTAATCAACTAAATGTTTTTACAACTCAAAACATAGAAGAACCCCTCACTGGGGAGGACAACCAATGTTTTATATTCTCATTGAAGTTAGGGTGGAAATCCCATATAATCTCAAATCTGAAGGGAGCAGGGCTAGGGTGCTGATTTTTCACCCATTTGAGCAAGAGAAGGTTTTGGTTTGATGAGTCTTGGGTAACACAGCCAAAGGTGAAGCTACTCCCAAGTCCCAAGAGGAAGAAACCAAGAACCAGTCAAGATGGACCTAGATGAGGTGAGTTCCCCTCCCTTTATTGGACCATGTGAAGGGGTTACCCATCATTTCTATATCATAGAGTCCATTGAGGCTAAAAAAGCTAGATAAGTCTCCCATGCTGTCAATGTAGTCCATCAAACCCCCAAGCTTTTCAAAGGGGAATGAGGGTGTATTGAATTCACCTTCTACCATAATTATGGACTCCTTCAGGGCAAGAAATCATGAGGATAGCTCACTCCACAGTAGTCTCCTCCTAGGGTGGGTGTTGGGGGCATACACATTCAAGATGTGCCATTGTTCAGCCTTATTAGTGAAAGTAGCCGCAAGATAGTGCTTGGAGAAACTAAGGGCATCCACCATAACATGTAAGGGGTTCCATAAGGTGGGAATGCCCCCTGATGCCCCTGATGCCTCTAAATAGAAGAAATGGACCCCCAACCATAAACTCCCCACCAAAATATCTAAATTAGTATAAGTCATCTTTACATCTTACAAAAATAGAATGTACACACTGTAGTCATTAATATACCTTATAATACCATATTATTTATGAGGGTCCTTAAGGCCCCTAATATTACATGAAAGAAAAATCTTTTCTTACCCTTTTTCCTTAGGTTGAGGGTGAACTGCATCCCTAGAGCAATCTATGTTGCAACATTTTTCTGTCTTATGAACATTTCAGAAGGTCTTCCCACCTTTTCCTCATCACTAACATCCACCTTCTTATTCCTTTTTTTTCTCTTCTAAGTCTTCTAGTTAGTGTCATCACCATATGGCATGCCCAACACCTTAGATGTTAGGATGGGGTCATGCATAGCTTTTGGGGAGAGCACCCTGGATAGGGGGCACACAACCAACCCAGAAACTGATTTACCACAAAGAGAACCCTGTAGAGGTAATGGGGGATCCAAGGGATGTCATCCCAAAATAGGAATTTCACCTAAGGACATCTCTAGTAGCTGACACATGATCTCATCACCCTTGGTGGAAGTATCAAGTGATATTTCTCCATCTTTGAGCCCAGAAGGAGTTGAAGCCTTAGCAGTCAAAACATGGGGGTGCATGGGGTTGCATCCATGGAGGGTTTTGGGTAGAAGACACCATCTCATTCACATCCACAGTGGCCATTTTCTTCATCTTCAACTCCTTCTGTTAGGGAGCCATGAATTTTTCCACCGTGTGGCCTTTTGAGTTACAAGTTTTGTAGAAGAGAGTTGCATTCTCATAGACTATGGCCTCCATCCAATGGACAAGTTTGGATTTGAGGACTACAAATTTGGGTAGGGTGTTTTTTACCACTTTTGATTAAGTAAAATAGGTTTTATAGGGTTCCTGAAACTCAAAACAAAGTATTTAGAGATAAAACATTAAAAAATAGCAAAAGACAGTTCGGAGCAAAGAGAAGAGAAGGCCTAAAAGGACAAAACAAAAGAATAGCTACAACTTCTAACAAATAAAATGAAACCTAAAAGTAGCATAAATTCCCAGGGGGGCCTAAGAAAGGTCCACCATAAGATTGGCCACCTTGGCCTCAAGAAGCTCCATGTTGGTTGTCGATTCCTTGATTTTCTGGATGGTACTCTCCCTATCCTTTTCCTTAGTCTTCCTGGTTCTAGCCCTAGTTATTTTGCCAGGTCCCCAATCAGTGTTCTGATTGGTATCAACCTCATTACTTTCCACATCCATCCCCTCCTCCATTTTCTCAATGATGGTGTTGGTGTGTTCTATGGTCTTCTTAAGGATGTTATAGCTTTGTTCAACTATGTTCTTGAGAGTGGTTTCCACCTTGGTCATGTTGTCCTCCATCTGCTTGACTCGGATGCTCAAATTCCTCTGTTACTCTTCCTCTCCATCCCTTTTCTCCTTGTTGGTGTTTTGAACCATATTTTTGAGGTCCTCAACTTCATGGTAGAGCCATTTGATTGTTCTGTAATTATCGAACATGTTGTTTCAGGTGTTGTTGAGCAGGTTCAGGTCAAATTCCCTGGTATTGTCGCTTAGCACCACCATTGAGGGGTCAATAAATTATTCCACCTTAATCTTCCCGCCTTCACTTTGTTTGAATTTGGGGTTTATTATTTCTCTAGTGATACCAATTTTGGCCAACTTAATCTTGAAGTCTCTCCACCCAACAATCCTTCCCTTGTCGGCCATATAACATCTAAAATCATTTTCCTGGTCCTCGCCCAAATTTTGGGGTGTGGAGTCTAAAACAGGGGAAGCTCTGCCTATCTTTTCCTCCATAGAGTGCCTCTAAACATTCACCTCCCTATCTTTCTCCTTTCTACTTTGGAGTTTGGTAGGCGTAGTATGCTTCCTCATTCTGCCTTTCCCAGTGGTTGTTCCCTCCTCTCCTTCCGATTCCATACCTTCCTCATTCTCATCATATTCTTCATCCGAGGAAATAATCATAGCTTTCTATTTTTTGGGGGTAACCATGACCTCTTTTTTAACTTTCTTTTGGATACCTTTCCTCTTCTTTGATGACAAGCCCTGGTAGTTCTTCTTTGTAACATACTCCTCATTCTCATCAGAATGCATTCCCTCACTATCCTCTGTATCTGAGGGCATATAATCAGACCCCAAGGCCTCACTCTCCTCTTTCTAACCAATTTCCTTGCCTAGGATTTGGGCCATAAAGTATTCATAGATCAACAGAAGAAGCCCTTCATGCAGGGCAGGGTTAGAAATAGCCTTCTCTCTATACCAGTTAATGTTCTCATTTATAGAGGCATATAAATAAAAGGGAATAAACACCTTAATACCATGGTGGAAATGATTCAGAAGTACAAAATGGTAGGTGCAGATTCTATCAAACCTAGTATCGAGGGTGATGTATTAGATAATGGCTCGGAGAACAAACCTCCACAGAATCTTCAGCCCGTCAGGAAGGTAGTGGGTGCCGACTTTGGTGAGTTCATTCTTTTCCTCCTTGTTGCTAACATATTTGCTGATTGCAGTGTCCGAGATCTTTCAGTCTCTATAGGATTTTTTGCCAACAATAGAGATCCCCATGACTGCATATATGACCTCCTTAGTCATCATAAACTTTCTACCCTCAATCTCAATGCTACCTTTATTCCATATTTTTGACAAAGAATCTAGTAATAGACTGTTTCCCATTGTGGAGCCTTTCAATAAAGGTAGTGATCCCACCATTATGTAGATATTTCCAGACTTTGGCCTGCCTCTGCCATTTTTTACTATCCTTTGCAGGCTCCCTTCTATGTCTTTCTCTGCCCATCGCATGAGGATAATTCTCAAATAGGGGAAAATATCTGCTAAAACCAACTTTCACCAAATGAATCCAGAATGATCTTCTGTGTTTCCTTATGTTGGAAGTAATATCTTTTTTTTTTGAGAACCCAGTAAGTGTGTGAGCTTTGATTGTAGTTATTACCCTTCTAGACTATCTCATACGTACCATTTATGGCGATGCCATTACCTTTCTAAGCTATCACTATCATGATTAGTTTTTATGTGTTCCTCCTTCTTGTGGATTTGGTCATAATACACAATATCTAAAGCTACACATGGAATATCTCCTCCACAAAGCCAGTGTGTCTACCTTTTGCTTCACACCACCTAGTTGGAAAACCAGTCGGCAACATGATTTCCTTATTTGTACACGTGGCTAAAATGCACCTTTTCAAAGGTATTCAATAGGCTCTGTGTCTCCTCAATCACATTGGAAATTATCCATGAAGGAGAGTGATGATTTTTAAGGCATTTAATAATGTTTTGGGAGTCACCTTCTAACCATAGTTGTTTAATACCCAGGTCAAATGCTAACTTTGTCACTTGGAGGGATATGTTGGCTTCCGCAAAATGTTTGGTTTGAATGCCTAACGAGTAGTTGATGGAAGAAATACCCCGACCATAGAAATTTTGAATAATCCCTCCACTTCCCACCTTCCCTAGATTTCCCTTGGCCGTGCCATCAAAATTGGCTTTGTACCAACTTTCAAGTGGATAGCACTAGGTATAACTCTGTCTAATATCCATGGCCTTCTTAGGGTCTGAAGAGTCAACTATACTAGCACCTACAAAAGGATTAGTATTTCCACACAAATTTTTTTTTTCCAACAGAGCATGATGGATTTTTTCAAATATGATTTTGGGGTTAGCACTGCGTTCTCTAAAGATGTGATTGTTTCTCTCTTTCCATATGCCCCAATAGAGGTGAGGGAGCACCCATGACCAGATTTTTTGGAATGCACTTTTTTTGAAGAGCTAGGTCCATTGAGAGAACAGATCTTGTATAGAGGCATGGAAACACCAATGGAGGACAAAGAGTGACATGAAAAAATGCCAAATAGAGCTAACAAAGGGGAAGTGGATGAAAAGATGATCCACAGACTCCACATGGCATATATAGAGAACACACGTGTTGGGGATAGGGATGCCACATTTGACAGGGTTATCGACAGTTAGGATACAATTTCAGAGTAAAAGCTAGAAAAACACATTGATTTTCAAGATGAGGCCAGGTAACCAAGCTTTCGCCCAAAAAGGAAAGGCTCCTAGATTAAATTGGGCAGAGTAAGCTGAGGCAATAGTAAAAGATCCTTGTGGAGAGTCTTCCCAAACTAAAGTATATTGATTCTGGGAAAGAGAGATAGGATTGAGGGCCATGGTTAATGGTGTTAGATCCAGGGAAACATAAGCTAGGTTCACCTAGGAGTTCCCCTCTTTGTAATTGTTGATCCTGTCCCCAAAAAGCATGATGTAGACCTCCTTCCATTGATTTAAATTATCAATGTATTTTAGGGGCTTAGTCATGAGTCAATTGTCATTCCAGAAGCTAATACTATGACTATTACCAATTTTCCATTTTGCTTTAGACTTAGCTAGCTCTTTAGCATTAAGCAGACCATTCCAGATATAGGACCCTTTTAGGATTTCTTCATTCTCAAAGAATTCATTCAGAGAGAAATTAGGCAGGTATTTTTCCTCATAGAGATCACACCATTCCCCTTTCCCATGAAATATCCTCCATATTTGTTTGGATTGAAGAACCTTATTAAAGGGCCTTAACCTTTTTATTCCATGACCTCCTTCCCTTTTAGGAAGACAAACTTTTTCCCACACAAACAGAGGGATGTGTTTATTCTCTTCCCCTCCTATCCACAAAAATCTTTTTTGAATTTTCTCCAAGGCTTCCACCACTTTATCTGTAATAGAGAATAGGCTAAAGGCATAGGTAGGGAGGTTTTGGAGAGTGGACTTAACCAGTTGGATCTTTCCTACTTGACTGAGAGTGATGCCCTTCCACCCAGCCAAGTTAAATCTCTCAATAAGTTTGTTCAAAAAATATCCTAGGGGTTTAGCTCCAAGAAGGAGGCCCAAGTAGGTAGAAGGAAGGGAGCCAATACCACAGCCAAGAATTTCTGCCATTCTCCTTTGTCTGGCCTCAGGAGTATTGATGAAGAATAAATAAATCTTGTTCCAATTGATTAATTTGCTCGTGGCTTTAATGTAAGAATCCAAAATATTTCTAACCACCCTGGCCTCTATCACTAAGGCTTCCCACCTCAGATGGTATCATCAATGAATTGTTGATGAGAGAAAATGGATTGACCAGAGGATGGCTTGATGCCTTTCAGTTCACTAGCAATATTTTGAGCTGAGATCGATCTTCCCAAGCAATCAACCAAGATGATGAAGAGAATAGGGGATAGGTGGTCCCCTTGTCTCAAGCCCCTAGAATCGTTGAAGAAATCCTAGGGGGAGCCATTAACCAGAACTGAAAAGGAGGGCGAAGAGATAAGCTGATAGATTATAAGGTAGAATTTACCATTGAAGCCATAAGCTGTTAGAACTTTCATCAAAAGTGACCAGTCCACCCTATCATAGGATTTGGATAAGCCAAGCTTGAGAAGGAAACCTTCCCTATTCCTAGCTTCAAGAGAGTGAATCACCTCATGCACTTCCATAATAGAGTCCAAAATTTGCCTACCTAGGACAAAACCCAAATGTTGGAGAGCTATGATGGAGGGGAGCACACTGATAATTCTAATAGTGATAACTTTAGAAATGATCTTATAGAATAAGTTACAAATGCTGAGGGGTCTAAAAATATCCATGGTATCCACCCTAGAACCTTCGGGATGAGAACAAGGAAGGTTGCATTAAGTTCTTTAAGAAGATTCTTGGATCTGAAGAATTCCTGCACTGCTTTGACTAGATCAAATTTGACAACTTCCCAGAACTTGTGAAAGAAGAACATGGGGAATCCATCAGGACCCAGGCCCTTGTTGCCTGGAAGGGAGTCCAAGGATTTTTTAACTTTAGCCATGTTGGGTATAGCACACAGGGCTTTGTTTTGGTGCTCCAAAATAACAAAAGGAATGTTGCTCAAAAGGTTCACCTGGTCGTGCTCGGACAAGTGAAGATCTTTAGATAGAAGAGATTTAAAGATGTCGACATCACTCAAAGAGATGTCTTTGTCTTCCAGCATGATTTGGTCTCCTCTTTTAATTTTGGTGATTCTATTAGTATCCCTATGTCTCATAGTTGAGAGGTGGAAGAAATGAGTATTTTGGCCCCCCTCCTTCAGCTATATGGATCTGGACCTTTGCTTCTAGTACATTTCCTCCCTACCTATTACATTGTGGTACTCTGAGAGATTTTTTTTTCAAGAGTGAGATTAGACTCATCATACCCATCTCTCTGGATTTCATCTTGAATCTAGCCAAGGTCTGAGATGGCCTTTTCTTTACAGGCGAAGATGTCCCCAAACTCCTCAAGTTCCAGATCTTAATATTAATCTTGACATTTCTGAGTTTTTTAGCAACTTTGAAAACTGCAGAGCCTTTGATCTTGATATTCTACCATTCCTGAATTTGAGAGTTAATCTTAGGATGGGTGGTCCACATTATTTCAAATCTGAAGGGAAAGTGCCTTTGTTTGATAATTTGGTCAAGGACTAGTGAGATGGGGGAATGATTCGAGCCAATTTTCACCAGAGTGGAAAGTTTAGTGTAGTGGGAATTCAACCAATAAGTCGTTATTAGGGCTCTATCTAGCCGAACTTGGATGCAATAAGTCTCGGTTCTCCTATTTCTCCATGTGGAATTAATCCCCTAAAGGTCCACATCTACCAGTGCTAGATCATTTATAAAGTCCATGAGATCCTGCCTACTATCAGGATCTGGATTTAACCCACCTTGTTTCTCCCCAACTTTTAGAGGGGTATTGAAGTCCCCCATGATAATACATTTGGAGAAATCTAACAAAGAAATAATGCCTCTAAGATTATCCTAGTGAGATCTATGCCCACTTTTAGAGTTAGGAGCATAGATGTTGATAATGTAACAACTGTCATAAGTCTTTAAATTTTTTAGATGAAGAATCAGAATGTTACCTTCTCCATAGATGATGTTAGCATTCCAAAGAGAGGAGTTCCAAAGAGTCATTATCCCACTAGAAGCACCTTCTGAGTTAATGGAAGTCCTATCCATCAACTTGCCGAATTTAATTCCTTCCAATTTTTCCTTTTTTATCTTTGTTTCTTGGATTAACATAACATCGGGTCTATGATGTCTAATCATATTTCTTATTACATCCTGCTTATGCAGCCCATTTAGACCTCAAATATTCCAAGAGATGAGCTTCATTTAAAACTTGGACTACAGGCTTCTTGGATGGTCTGTTGAGTTCCATCCGCTATATTCTTGCAAGCTTCTTCTTGCCAGATTTGGTGCAAATATTTTTTCCCTAGTGTTTTCTTTATTCCTCCAAGATTAGCTTTGTTCTTGCTTCTAGTTTTTACTGGCAATACCAGGGATGGATCTCTGCTGCTTTTTTTGTTCCTCACCTTAGTCCATTCACTCTCCTTCCCTTCTTTGTGTTTTACGAACATTGCTTCCATTCTGTTGAAACTCCTTAGAGTGGCTAAGTTTAGCATATCATCCAGATCCTTATCATGACCCTCTGGTTTTAGGGTTTCATGAGGTTATACACCCATTGGGAGTTCCTTCCTTGGAAAAAAAACCCCAATCTCCCAGGATGGTTCTAGGGATCAAGGAGCCAGTGAAGAGGGAGAAGGAGGAAACTCGGTCTCATAACACAGTTCTTCAGAGGCTTTAAGGATACTTCCTTCTGATATAGGGGAAACATTCACAAAAGGTATCAATTCCAAACAGTTTGACACCATCGTAGTATTCTCTATTGGATGCTCAGTCTGAACACTGGTTGATTCAACCCCCTCCCCTTGTTTGCAAGGTTTCTCCAATGAAGGTTCCTTTTTCCATCAGACCTATGAAGCAATATGGGGATTCGCTGAGATAGAGGTTGTTGGTTGTATTCCTAGTTTTTTGGTGGTTTTCCCTAAATTTTGTTGTCCTACCAATTTTTATCCAAAATCAAAATTTTTTTCCTAATTTGAATTATCCCTATGAAAACCTTGTGTTCTTAGGTTAAAATCCAGATGAATAGTGAAAAACCCAAAGCCCTGAGTTGTCTTCTATGTGAAAATATAAAAAAGCCCTAAAATGTCAATCGAGTTTCTATTTTTGCATTACCTTTTTGAAAGACTTAAGTTATAAAAACTCATGTGATTTCTTAATGGTCACCTAGTCACTTAATCCTAAAAGCATATTCTATTTCATCATGAGACTTGGCGATTAATTATAGTCAGGATGTCTCAAAAGGGAAAGGAATATTCTTTGTAAGTCATGAGACTTAGCGAAGTCCTTCAGTCACAACGTCTCCCAATGAAGAAAGTGTGATCTAGTGACATGAAGACAAGTGGTTAAGTAGTGGTATCACGTAATGTATCCTACAGTTAGTAAAGTATTACAATACTTAATGATTCCTTCAGTCGCGGGGTCTCCAGATCGGAACACAGTTAGTGATAAGTTTACAAGCTTATGTCGCCATGTCTCCAGTTAAAAGGTCAGTTAAGTAAAAGGTTTAGAGACTTGGTGACAAACTAAAAATTGAAATGAAATATACAGTGGTCAGGTAGTCACTCGTCAAACATGGTAAGTCAACATCTTTTCAGCAATTTGGAGACAAACAACTAAAAATGAGACATGTGTCCACAATGAATAAAGAAAAATGTATCAGTCACGTGGTCTCCAAATGGTTTAGGGTTTTCAAATGTGTTTAGTGACTTAGTGGGGCTGTCAGATGCAGATGAAGATGAGATCAACAGTAGTCATTGAGTCTCTATCAAAATTGCACAGAGTAAAAATGTTCTTGCGACAATGAGATTAACTTTAGTCATGTTGTCTCCAAATAAAAATTAAAATGATAGGATAAAGTTTCATGGGTTATGTCACGAGGTCTCCAAAAGAAATATTAAAGAGTAGTTTCATTTAGTGATTGGGTGACTAAGGGTAGTCGTGGGGTCTCGTAAAGTGAAAATAACATTTCAAGACTTAGCGATAAGAGCTTAATACATAAAAAGTAAAAGTGGTCGCAGTGTCTCTGAATAAACTCTGAGTTTGGAAATACTACTAGTGACTTGGATTCATTTGGTCGCGTGATCGCCAGAATTTAATCATGGTTAAGCTAAGGTGAAGAGAATCATATAGTAGCTAGATCTCCAGAAGAATTGAGAGTTAAGATATTTGATAGCGACAAAGAGATAATGCATAGTCGCTTGGTCACCAAATATGAAAAGTGATAATAAGTGGCAATAGCTAACATGACAATATGGAGATTCATCGTCCAATAGAATTACAAGAGATTAATTAATGTGTGAAAAATGTAGCTGAGATGTCTGGTAAAGAACCAATCATATCAAAACATGTCATTTTGTTCAAATTTTATAAGTATTTTTCTAAAGATGCACTCATATGAATTTGATTTCCTGTCAAATTCATGAGCTATGACTATGAATTCAATTAATACCACAGCATGTAAACTTGAAGGTGAAACGTATTGATTATTCAATGATGAGCTAAGTACTTTGTAAAATTACCATAAAGGGATGATCTCAGATTTATTTTCAGTCTTCATACATCCATAATTTCAGAGCAAAGAATTTGCTAGATTTTTTGTGTCTAGGAACCAATAATTGATCAATTTCAAGGTGATTCTCTAGTTTTCAAGGTTCTTGAATTGTCTTCAGTGCACAGAGAAGAGTAAGGAGTCCTGAGAGAACATTTGTTTCAATATAGGTGAAGAGAAGTGAAAACAGAAAAAAATGATTAAAGTAGTTAGTGTGGCATCTACCAGTGGGAAGAGCGATGAAGTAGATGAAGATGCCAAGGGAAAAAGGAACTTCTCTAATGAATTTTTGAAGTTGTTACCTAGGTCTACACAGAACAAGAGGGAAAATTCCAACATATTGGCAGATGAATACTGTGATATCAGAGATTCCCATACACTAGGTTCTACAGGTTTTTCTCTTTACAGTTATTTTAATAATAATGCTGATAAGGCCATACCAATATCAAACCCTTGGACTAGTGGTCTACCTAGGTTAATTGTTCCTGATGTCTTTGTAGATGTAGACTTGTTTCTACGTCTTGCAAACCATTATGACTCCTTGTCTAGGACAATTAAAAAGAATGATGGACTGCACTTTTAATTCTAAATAGGAACTCTTTTATTTAAGCTTTCGATTTATACAGTACCATGTCCACTAGGATTTATATTACAAAGCAAGAGGAGAGATATAGGTTATAGCCTGGGGTTGCTAGGAACCAATTGCAAAAACATATCCTTAAGGAGGTTAGCAACCACATTGTTCCTTTACTAGGAACTGCACCTTACTATTTTAAAGATTTACATTTTTATATCAAATACATTGCATATTCTTTGTGTAAGGTGTTGGGTAGGGATGGAGGAGCTGAGAAGATAAATGCTTGGATTTTGATGATGGTATTAGATTTACAAGATGTGAATTCTAGTACTAGCTATGATTACATATAGTACATCATTGATAGAATGCATGAGGGGTTTGTAGCTGTACAGAAGAAGGATAAAGATCCTAAGTTTTTACATTATTCTATCCTAATGTATTTATTATTGCATTTCAATTACGGGATCATGAAAGTAAATAATTTGAACCCCCAGAGAATCTTTCGTGACCGACCCAATCCTATCCAATTTTGGATTAGGATATGGAATTTCACCTCCAAGGATTGTGATTTTTGTGGATTTGAGAACTGGATTGTCTACCCTTTGATGCAGAGTTTGGGTGTTAACAAGACTAGACTCCCAGTGAAGGTGCTATAGTTGTTGAGACCATGTGAATATTTTGATAAATGGGAGGGTGACCACAATTGGGGAGATTTCTTTTTAGAATAAAATTTCACTATGATTAGAGTGTATGGATGCACACATCCTCCCCATGTCCTACCATATCATGTTCCATCAAGAGTTGCAGCTATGAAATTTATTTGGCAGCTTTTGTTAATCGATAATGAGCATTTTGCACCACACAAGAAGGGGACATTAATCCCTAGGCAGTTCAAGATTTTTGAGTTTACAATTGGCAAAGGTGCTAGTGATTTAGTAAGTAGATGGTTGGAAAGTTGTAAGATGGGAGCAACATTGTATAGGTATATTGATCTAGAGGGATTTATTGTAGGAGCTAAAAAAATCCTAACTCCTACCATACCGAACACATATGTGCATGGTCTTTGTGCGGAGGAGGATGCTACTAGGAACATAATTGATGAAGATGAAGTGAGAAATAGAAGAGAGAGAATTCAAGAATTGTTGAATTTAGAGAAATAGATAAAAAGAAATGGATTAGCATTTGGAGGTTTTTACCCTGACCTGCCATATTTTGACAAAATTAAAGCTATGATAGATAATTTTTACACACTCTATGAGCAATTAGATAGAGTTCTAGATGTGAAGAAAGGGGGAAAAGAGCGTGAATATTCAGAATCTAAATATGAGAGTGAAAGTGAAGAAGAATATGTCAATCCACCTCAAATAGATCAACCACAACAGAATGTTGCAGAAGCAATTCAGATGCAGGGGGAACAGGGACACATTATAGATTTGACTGAGATTTCTCAACTTGATGATGTAGATGTGCCTGTTACCAAGGGGCCAAAATTTGATCTTGGTCAGACCTCTTATGATCAAACTTACATAAGAAAAGAGAGAAAATGGGATATAGTAAGTACTCTTGTTCCTGGCAGTAGACTATACGATCATAATTTGAGAAAAGAGATCAGAAAAGGAAAGAAATAGCAGCAAGAGGTAGAGGAAAACATAGAGTTGCCTCTCAGAGCATGTATTGATGAACGATTGCTTCACCAAGAACAGTTTTTAAGTGATGATAACTTCATAAAAACTGATGAATTTAAGGATTTCCTAAGATGGCATAAAAAGGAATAGATCAGAGAGTAGTTGAAATTAGATGGTGAAGAAGTAGTAACAAATGAGGCTCTTCTAGCTTTGCAATCATATGATCGAGAAAGTGAGGATGTTTCTCCTGATGAGGCTAGAAAAATGGTTTTGAATAGTGGAATTTTGCTTGTTTAAGGCTGGGATTTAGCCGCAGCATTCATAATAGACCAAATCAAAAAGAAACTAGATCTAAAAATGGCAAGTGAGATTCAAATGGGTGATATGATCAAAGGATTCAGATATACTCCAAAATTCAAAGTATTTTCCATGTGGAATTTATGTCCTAAAGACCAGAAGCCTCAATTATTGAACATTCAAGAGAGCATGGTGGGAAACTAGATGGTATGGACAGTGCAAAACACAGGAGATCTTGAGATTTCTCAAATAATGACACATTGGGCACATTTAAATGAAGACAAGACAAAGCAGTTGTCTGAGAAATGTGGTTTCCTAATTGAGGAGGCTAGTGCCCTGGCCAAAGGTAGAGAATTTTGTCATATCAAGATTCATCAGTAGGATAAGGTAATTGCTAAAATGAATAAGCAATTACAAGAAAAGCCAGAGGTTGTATATGTACCCTCAAGGCAGCCTCTACAAATAAAAGAGAAATTTGAAACAGGGGAAGAGCTAAAAGCAAAGGATATGGCTAGAAAAGATAATGAAGTTGCCATAAATGCATTAAGGAGTATACATCAACATAGGATTGATATCTTGAATGATAAGATAGATATAATCCTAAATGCATATAATAAATTACCCATTTTTCATGTTGAAGTAATAGGGTATATCTCTACTTTAAACCCTTACTTTGTAGCATGGTCTCCTAGGGTACAGTTGTTTGAGAAATTAGCCTCTTTGCAGCAACATAAGCCAGATTTGCCAGAGATTGTGATAGAGGTCAAAGATGACATCAAAAAGGTAAATGTGTCTTTGTCTTTCTTTAAGAGTAAATGGAATCAGATAGAGGAAAAAATGAGCCTATTTGGACCAAGTTTTAATAGATTTATTCCTCCACTAAAGGGGGAAGATGATCAGATTAAGGCCTTGGAGGCCTGGAGAAATGAATTTGACAGTAGACTGCCTAGTAAAGAGGCATTTATTACAGATTCTGATCTAGATTTGGATGGTTTTAATAAAATTTTGGATGAGGCTTTCAAAGTAGAAACTGACATAAATAAATTCTTAGTTGATCTCAAAAGCATAATTGATGTTAGATGGGAAAGGCAGAAAGGACAACTGCAGAGTATTCAAAACTTCAACTGGCCTGCAGATGAGGATGTAACAGCATGGGATTTAATGACAAAGCCAAAGAAGAAAAAGCCTATTGAGATAGAAGAAGAGGTCCTGGATGAAGAGTAGAGAGAGACACTTGGTGCCTGATCATTGAGCACAAGGAGGTTAGTAATTATGAAAGACAAGTGTAAGTTAGCCTGAAATGGCGGTCACTTAGTCTCATTACAAATATTAGATACTATCTTGAACACTGTTAGACAAAGGTGCCAAAATTCATATGAGGACAAAAGAAAATTAGATTTCATCCATTGTTTTTGTCTTCCCACCACTGGAACATTCTTGTTTTTTTTCTTTTCTGTACTTTTAGGGTTAGGTTCCTTAAACCATCTGAAGCTTGTTGCATCCTTACGTTAAGGATTCCAAGATGGTTTAAGACCTATAAATAGATCAAATTGTAATATTTTGAGGGAGATGAAAATATAATTGTAAGACAGACTTCTGGATTTTAGTTTATGTTTCTTGAACTTTTAGCCTTTGTATGTATTTGAAGCATAAATATATGAATAAAAATACAGTGCAACTTTCTTCTACATTTTTTTTGTCTCTTTACTTATTGTATGTACTCTTTTATGTTTAATTTGTAAGGCATGTTAAACATATTGGCTATGAGGTAGCTATCTAATTTTTGCAAGTTTCTTCCGAGGGGAGAATTAAATTTTGTAAGTAGTTTCAGAGAGTACAACAGTGATTGAGGATTTGATACAATATTGTAGAAGTGACAGGATAGTTTGCAAGGCACTTTATCTGAGTTGTATGTAGGTTGTAAGGCATCGTACAAGTATTATACTTTATATCTCTCTATGGATTTATATCTTTTGACTCTATTACCCAAGGATAGGCACTGGTCTAGAATTTGTCAAATGATTCATCATCATCCAAGTATTTAAAACTATTCAAAACAATTACTTTCAGAGCATATATTTAAGATCAATTGTATTCATAGAATTTACTATTGGATTTTGTTGATTCATTGTAGAGAGAATCATTAGGTTTCCCCTCCTAAAGTAAAAGGAAGAAGGATGAAATTCCTTGTTTCATTGGTTTATGTTATGAAGACCATAGCCCGACTTGTAGTACTCTATTTCAAACTAATTATTGAAATCTCCAAGGTATCTTATAAGTTATTACAGTGAGGTCTAAAGTAAGTAACCAGTGAATGAATTAGTCCACCAAATACATAGGCTGAAGAATCAGTAATATTTTAATAGGTAATACCTTCCTGAGTATGTGGAGATCAAAAATGAAGGAGGTGATAATAGGTATCCCCAGTGTTATCAAATACCTCAGCAATTAGCATTTCTCTTGTCAAAAGGGAGTTTGCATTCAAGTATAGTCAGTATACTGTCATTTTAAGGTTGTGGTGCAAGAAAAAGAGCTAACAAATTGGCGACTCTGCTGGGGATTTAAAGTAATTATAGATCATACCAGTTGTAGTTGTCAAAATTTTCTATTGATAGTATTCATTCATCCCTAACTATTCTTGGGTGGCAACTCTAAAATAAAATCTCTGAGATTAGTGCAAATTTAGTAAATATCTCTCATAATGAATACTAGGTCAAGGATGAAAAGTAATCCTGAAAAGGTTTTAGATGGTGGAATCCCATCATCCTCAAGAATGGAAATGTCCTAGAGGAGGAGGAGAAACCAAGTCAGGATTGATGAAACTCCTCTAAAAGTTAAAGAAAGTAATGCTAGGAGAGAGGTGAACAGCAGTCAGCCTTCTCATGATGGAAATACTTTAGAATATGAAGAAGCTATTAAAAGAGTATTAGAAATCCCTACTGTTACTTCTACTTCTAGTGAAAGAGAAGAAACAAGTACTTCTAGTTCATATTTTGAAGAAGCTCTCTCTGATGAGCTAGAAAATGAGGAAAAAATTATCATGAAACAACTTGCCCTTATTCAAAAAATGAAAAGGGAGAGAGAAATGAGAAAGAAAAAACATGAGCATAAGGATGTTGATAAAAGTAAAAGAAAATATTCAAGACATCAAAATACAAAAGATACAAAGAGGTCTTAAAAGGACCAAGAAATACCAATCACTCATAAAGCTTCTAGTTCATAAAAGGATAAAGGTAAGCAAAAAATGACTGAATACAAAAATCAAGAACCTAGGTTTCAGAAGCCTTTAACAGAGAAAATGTCCAAGTTGGATATTGATTTGGAAAAATTGAGAATTTAAAAGGAGACCATGGAAAAGATGTTAGAAAAGGCACAAATGGAAGCTGCAACAATTGAGATGAAGAAGAAAATAGATTTTTTGTAGTCTTCTAAGTATACTCATGCTTGGCCAGAGAATACAATAGCTTCTAAAGCAAAAGCCACTACTTTTAAAGAGAACGATAATTTTCAAAGAAAACCATTGCATACTGAAAGATATAAATAGTTTAACTTCATTGGTATCCCTGGATATCCTAATGCTTTCCCTAAAGATGTGGGTGATATAGGAGAAAAAATCCCAAAGTTTGCAGGTAACAATGAAATTTCATTGATTTTGTTGATGATTTAAATATCACTCATGAGGATGTATTAATGAAATTATTTGTTCAATCTCTAGTAGAGGATGCTAGAGAATGGTTTAGGAGCCTTTCTAATGGATCTTTTGTTTCTATGGATGAGTTAATTGAATTATTTAAGAACCAATATGGAGATAAAACAAATAAAGGCTTTTTGTTGAATGAGTTCAAAAATATCAAAAAGAATTACAATGAAGAGGTCACTGAGTTTAATACAAGATTTCAAAGAGCTATGCACAAGCTATTTCAGAAGATAAGGCTGGACGAAGAGGTATGTTTAGCAACTTATTTAAATGCCTTTGACTCAAAAATGGGATATTCTCTTAGGGATAAAAACCCTAGAACTCTTACTGATGCTTATAAGATAGCAATGAATATTGAAATGAACAGAAGAGTGTCTGGTAAATTAAATAGGAGAGATGACTCAAGATTTAGTAAAAGAAACTTGAATGAACTAGAGTATAAGGAATATAGAGCTCCTCAGAACAATAGACCTTCTTACAATAATACATATAATCCTCAAAATAGAATGCAAAACCATCCTTATGGAACTTAGTTTAAGGATGGGAAGCCTGTTATTCTACCTATAAAGGAGAAGACAGATAACATAACTCCAGACCCTCTACATAAGAATGATGTCCATTTCTGCAATGATGGTCCTTGGTGTGAAGCTTGTGAAGCCCCACATAACCCTAACTTTTGTATTGTTTCCTTAGACTTAAGAGTAAGTGAAGAACATGGAAATGATGAGGGTGAACAATGTGATCATAGTATGACAAATAATTATTCATGTCATGATATAGATTCGGACAGTGAAATTGAAAATCATGATTCTTGTAGTTCACAAAGAAGGGTAGAAAATCATCATCAACAGATTTTTTCAGACAGTGAAGCAGATGAAACTGATGACCAGATAAGATGTTATGCTCAAAAAAATCAAGATTTTCCACTTATTAGAAAAGCTTCAGATGAAGGGAAAGCTAGAATTACTGCAGATTTAGTGAACAAGGCTAGAAGCAATTGCCATTTAAGAAACAAAGTAGTTGGTGGTACTGGTAGTCAGCCATCAGGTGTCTTTATAAAAGAAAATAAAATAGATTCCAAGTATGTACAAAAAAGGGAAGGACCTAGGGAAAATGTAAATAAGAATAAGGTCAAAATTATTACCAAATCCTTAGAACCAAATGTTATACAAAAAGAAGAATTAAAAAGGCAAGAAACAGGTACTCCTGTTCAAAAGATGGAAAGTAAAAATTTAAAAGAACCAACTCTGAATGTACATATTGAGGAAAGTGACATTATTATTGACAAATCAAAGTCCTCATATGTGAAATATACTCTAGTAGACATGGGTCACTATTTGTCCCAAATGACAATAAAGGTGCCATTTCTAGAGATGATGAGAACTAAGGAACACAAGGAAAAGGTGATGTCATTTTAAATAGTGTGCCCATAATAAAAGTCCAAAGTCCAGAGAATGTTGGCAAGAAAAAAATCAACAAAGGGAAGGAAGTTGAGGTGTTAACATCTGAGATTATTCAAATTTTCTTGAATTCAACTTCTTCCCCAAAAGTTGTTGACCCATTTTTTCTTTCACTAATAATTAATGGAAAGATGCTAAAAAATTGTATGATTGATTCAGGAGCATCGAATACTGTTATGCCAGTGGAAATCATGAGGTCAATGGGACTACAGGTTGACACTCCTCATGGGAGATGTCAAGCTATGGACTCTAGAGAAGCTCCTATGTTTGGTACCATTGAGGCTATGCCTTATAAATTAGTTGTTTGCCCTAGTGTAGTAGTGACTATGAATGTTCTTGTGGTTGACATACCACCACATTATGGCATGTTGCTATTAAGAAAGTGGAGTGCTTCAATGAGAGGTAGTATACAAAGTGATTTATCATATGCTACTTTTGACATTGCTGGAGATAATGTCAAGGTGTTAAGGGAGAGTAGAACTCCACACATGATAGAAAGATTTGAAGACACTAACATTAATTGTTGCATTGATATGGATATGGAGAATTTCAGGATGCAAAAGAGTGAACTCTATTATCAAAATGAAGAGGTTGATCCTTTGAACAGAGAGTTGATTATACAAGGTGATGGATTGTGGAAAATGTACTTTGATGGGGCTTGTTCAAAAGAAGGATCAGGAGCAGGTGTATTGTTGATATCTCCATTAGGTTCAACTTTTAAGTATTCATTTCTATTAGCCTTCCAATGTACAACTAATACTGCAGAATATGAGGCTTTGTTTTTAGGACTTGAAATTGCCATCAAATATGGGATTAAATGTTTAAAGGTTTATGGTGATTCTGAGTTGGTGGTAGCTCAAGTTAGATCCAAATATGAAGTAAAGAATGAGAGATTAAAAAATGTACAAATATGCTATTTGGGGTCAAATTAAAATGTTCGATGCCTTTGACATAAGCTGGATAGAAAGGTCAAAGAATATAATGGCTGATTTTTTAGCAAATGTTGCTTTAAAAATTGATGATTTGACTTTACACGGGGTGTCAATATTGTAAGTCAGAACAAGGCCAGTTGTTCCGGACAACATATAAAACTGGCAGGTTTTTCAGGATGACCAAGATATTCTGAGATTTATCCAATATCTAGACCATTATGAGAACTAGAGTATAGATTGTAATACTTTGCTTGAAAACAATGATGGAAAAGACTACATTTTGGGAAATGCGGTTGTCCAGTTAAGTTCTAATTAAATTCCTAGGGGTTTGGTTGAGCTTGAAGCATTGTTTAGTAGTCAACAAAATGATTCAACAAAATTAAGCAATGCCAAGGTTGAGGATTTGGAGGAAATAAATTGAGGATCTGAAAACAGTCCTCAAATTGTTTATATTGGAAAGGGTTTAGACTCTCATATAAGGATAAATTTGATCAAACTGTTAAGAAAATATAAACATATCTTTGCTTGGTCATATGAGGATTTGAAAGCTTATAGAGAGAATCTTTTTCAACATGAAATCCCACTTAAGTCAGATGTGAAACCATTTATGCAAAAGCAGAGGCCTATTAACCCCTTGTTGGCTCCTAAGATGCAACAAGAATTGATGAAATTAAAGGATTCTAGGATAATTCAACCCATCAGACACTCAACTTGGGTATCGAATCTAGTACCATCTAGAAAGAAGAATGGTGATATCAGACTGTGTGTGGACTTCATAAATTTAAATATTGCTTCATTAAAAGATAATTATTCTTTGCCTAATATGGAAGCAATGTTACACAAGGTCACTAGTTGTGAGTTGTTGTCTATGATGGATGGTTTCTCAGGATATAACCAAGTCTTAGTTAAAGAATTAGAACAACACAAAACTGCATTTACCACTCCATGGGGAACCTATGTTTATATCAGAATGCCATTTGGACTAATAAATGTAGGGGAAACTTTTCAAAGGGCCATGAATGTTGCTTTTAAAGAATTCATTGATTTATTTATGGTTATTTATTAGGATGATTTAACTACATATTCTAAGAGAGATGAGGATCACTGTGATCACCTAGGTAAGATTTTCAATAAAGCATTAGAATACGATGTTTCACTGAATCCAAAGAAATGTCATTTTGGAGTACAAGAGGGAAAGTTGCTTGGACACATAGTGTCTAAGAAAGGGGTAAGAATAAAACCTGAGAGAGTGGAAGCAATTTAGAAGGTTATTGCTCCAAAGAACCTAAAAGGGGTACAATCTTTCTTAGGAAAGATCAATTTTGTCAGAAGGTTCATAGCAAACTTTGCAGAGATTGTTAAACCTATTGTAAAATTTCTAAAGAAAGATGCCAAATTTATTTGGAATGAAGAAGCCCAACAGGCATTTGAGAAAATAAAGAAAACAGTGCAAGAGGCTCCAGTTTTAAAATCTCCAGATTATACTAAGACTTTTTCTTTGTTTTCATTTGCATCTTTTCATACAATTGGTGCTATTTTGTAGGATTTCACAAATGTGCAAATCCACAGAAAGCCAAGATCACCTGCAAGAAAAATACCAGAAGCTGGAGTGAAACCTGTGAGAGAGAGAGCTAGGGTTTTGAGAATCTCAGCGGAGTGAGAGCAAAAATGTATTTCTCAAAGAATGAAACAATAATTACAAAAAGTGGCTTATAAGGTGAGAAACCCTAAAGCCGGAGAAAGCTAGGTTTGTGCATTTAATAATTAATAAACATATTAATTATTATGCACCTAAATGACAAGCTTAAGTGAAAAAGAATAATAGCGACCTTTAATAATTAAATCAAATAGACTTAATTATAAAGGTAAATGGACTATTACTCTAACACCCCCCCTTAAGC
>MU225669.1:1987573-1998490 GCA_018584345.1 Thuja plicata
AGTATCAAGAAGATACACTCATCATCTGTCTTAGTTTTCCCACATCCCTGCAAAAATGAGCGCAGAGATTTGAACTTCATCAAGAAGTCCTCAATGGTGGGAAAGCTGGTAGGTGTCAAAGTAGTCAGCTTTGCATCAAGCTGAAGTGCCCAGAACTCATTCACAGTGCCAAACAAATATGAAAACTTGCCCCAAATGGCCCTAGGAGTGGTCAAACCATCCAAGTTAAATAGGAGACTGTCGGAGATGTTCAGTGCAATCAAGCCCATGGCTTCATCCATCTTATTCCTGTGCTGTAGAAGCTCAAAAGGACGTTGTAGGACAGGTTGGTTTTCATCCAGACATGACCATAAGCCACGTGATATGAGTAGCCTGGTCATGTGTGCTTTCCAAGTGTGATAATTGTGCGGTGTCAGCCGAGCCACAGAGGGGTCCGACATTGAGAGAAAGATAGACAGAAGTAGAAGGGTCGAATTCTGAAAGTAAATGACAGAAAGAAAAACACCCCCCCACAAAGTAGGATTCTAACCCCCGTACAACAAGTAATTAACCACTGAAAGTACCAAAAGAACTAGAGAAAAACCTGGAACCGGGATGCAGAGCAGAAGGGAAAAAAAAGCCTCTACTTCAATGCTGAAAAAAGGTGCTCAAACGGCTGAATCAGCTAATGAAACCAACACCATCGCATCCATCTCAGAAATAGCTTTCCGGTGATATTTTGTTTTTCAAAAACAGACACCGTATGCCCAAGATACGGGAAAAAAACCAACTGCCCCTCCGAAATAATGCTCTCTGGAAAAACACAGAGAGTGTGTTAAATTTGACGGTCAACCGGCCGTCACCAGTCTGCGGGGCTAAAATTGACAGCTGTCATATGTCGCCGGAAAAAATTCGCCGGTGGCCGAAAAAACCAGAAATCTGCCAGAATTTTTTGAACCCGCCGGAAAAGGGATTTCCCAGCAGCTGACGTCACTGTGACGTCAGCCCTGCGCGGGTGTTTTTCGGATGGTGGCGGCTGGGTGGTCACCGCCGGCTGTGGTGGTGCACTGGCCGGGCGCAGGCGGTGGAAAGGCTGGGCGCTGGCGACGGACAGGCGGTGGGGTGGTGGCGTCCGGGCGCGGCGGCGCCTGGGCGGCGCGCTACCCTTGAGCGGCACGCGGGTGGCCTGCCGGCGGCGCACTGGTGGCGCGCCCGAAAACTTAAAAAAATGTTTGTTTTTTTTCACGTTTTTCAAGAATTTTTTCTCAATTTTTAAGCCGTACGGCCCTCGTAGGCTCGAAATTTTTCCCTGGGGTCACGGAGACCAAATATAGTCAAGTTTTATATGACTTTGACTCTCCCGGGCCTTCTGAACGCAATGGCGGTGTCCGCTTCTGCTCAATATTCTCCAGAAGCTCGTGCCTCCTTCAAAGTGACAGAAAACCTCAGAAATAAGCTGTGGCTGTCGTCTTCGAATCCAGGCTTCAAGAACTTCAACCTCGGCAGCGACAGGGAAGCTCTAATACCATGTAGGATTTCACAAATGTGCAAATCCACAGAAAGCCAAGATCACCTGCAAGCAAAATACCAGAAGCTGGAGTGAAACCTGTGAGAGAGAGAGAGAGCTAGGGTTTTGAGAATCTCAGCAGAGTGAGAGCAAAAATGTATTTCTCAAAGAATGAAACAATAATTACAAAAAGCGGCTTATAAGGTGAGAAACCCTAAAGCCGGAGAAAGCTAGGTTTGTGAATTTAATAATTAATAAACATATTAATTATTATGCACCTAAATGACAAGCTTAAGTGAAAAAGAATAATAGCAACCTTTAATAATTAAATCAAATAGACTTAATTATAAAGGTAAATGGACTATTACTCTAACATATTTTACTACAGGCAGATGAACAAGGATTTGAACATCCAATATCTTTTTACAGTAAATCCCTACTAGCTACAGAACTTAATTATGAAATAATGGAAAAGCAAGTTTATGCTTTGGTAAAAGTTGTGAAGTCTTTTAGGCCATATTTGGTTTGTGCTCAGATACAAGCATATGTTCCTCACTTAGCAGTGAAAGATATTCTTACACAGTCAGAGGTTATTGGTAAGAGATGTAAATGGATAACTAGAATTTAGGAATTTAACCTTGAGATCCATATTACAAAGTTGATAAGAGGTCAGGGTTTGGCAAAGCTCATGACAAAAGAAAACTTGGATCTAGTACAAATAAATCAGACAGAGATACATGATCAAACTACTACAAGCATAGAGAGGCAACCATTTTATACTAATATTGTGTTTCTCCTCAAAAATGCTAAATGTCCTGATCATATGTCAGAAAATCAGAAAAGAAATCTAAAATTGCAAACCCAAAGATACACATTAATTCAAGGAGACTTGTATTGGAAGGATAAGAATGGTGTATTGTTGTTATGTCTTGATAAATACCAAGCTAAAAAGGTTTTATGTGAAATGCATGTAGGAGAATGTGGAGGTTATTTTTCTGCTAAGACTACTGCCCATAAGATTTTAAGGGTTGGGTACTATTGGCCTAGTTTAATCAAAGATACTTATGAATATGTCAGAAAGTGTGAACCTTGTCAAAGGTTCTCAAACAAGCTAAAAATTTTAGGTGCTCTGTTGTTAAATCCAATAAGTACTGAAGCTCCTTTTACTATGTGGGGGATTGATTTCATTGGTGAATTTCAAGAGAAATCTAGTGGGGGACACAGTTGGATATTGGTTGCCACAGATTATTTTACCAAATGGATTGAGGTCATTCCTGCAAAAAAGGCAACAAGCAAGGTAGTCACTGAATTTCTAATGGAAAATATTATAACTAGATTTGATGTACCTGCTAAATTAGTAATGGATAATGCCATGAGTTTTAGATTAGAAGAAATGACATATTTCTATGAAAAATATGGGATTACAATATCATTTTCATCCCCATATCATCCATAGGCAAATGGATAAGGTGAGTCTAGTAATAAGAATATATTAAAAACACTAAAAAGATTTCTTGAAAAGAATAAAAGGGCATGGCATACTAAGTTAAAACTAGCACTTTGGGCTGAAAGAGTAACAGTTAAAAAGGCAACTAGCAAGTCTCCATTTGAGCTGGTGTATGGTCTACATGAAAGAATGCCTATCAATAATTTATTACCAGTATATTAGTTTATACAAGAGGAACATTTAGATGTTTCTGAAAATATACAGAATAGAATGACTCAGTTGGTGGAATTGGATGAAGCAAGAAGAAATAGCCAAAAAAAAAACCTTAAGTTGCAACAGAAGATGAAATACCTTTTTGATAAGAGGGCTATTGAAGGAAAATTCCAATCTGGTGACCTAGTTCTTCAGTGGAATGTGAGAGCAGAAGATAAAGGAAAACATAAGAAATTTGAGTCTTTATGGCTTGGACCATTTGTTGTCTCACAAAATTTTGGAAAAGACTCTTACTTATTGAAGAACATGGATGGAGAAAATTTTGAGCTGCCTGTGCATGGGCAAGTCCTAAAGCCCTTCTTCAACTAAGAACCAAGGTTCATGCACAAGTAAGTATGTATCATATTGTGAATACTTTCCTTTGGTTATGTAAATGTTGTAAATAGTTTCCCTTTTGTAATATGTTAGTTGGTGTCATCTTCATTTTTTGATATAGTCTGCAACCAGAGATTCTGGGGTTCTTTGCCATAAAATGTGTTTAGTCAATCCTCAGATAGAGCCACTGTTGGTTGTATTCCTAGTTTTTTGGTGGTTTGCCCTTAATTTTGTTGTCCTCCTGCCAATTTTTATCCAAAATCAAAAAATCAATCCTAATTTAAATTATCCCTATGAAAACCTTGTGTTCTTAGGTCAAAATTGAGATGAATAGTGAAAAACCCAAAGCCCTGAAATGTCTTCTATGTGAAAATGAAAAAAAGCCCTAAAATGCCAATCGAGTTTCTATTTTTGCATTACCTTATTGAAAGACTTAAGTTATAAAAAGTCATGTGCTTTTTTAATGGTCGCATAGTCGCTTAATCCTAAAAGCATATTCCATTTCATCATGAGACTTGGTGATTAAATGTAGTTGGGATGTCTCAAAAGGGAAAGGAATATTCTTTGTAATTCATGAGACTTAGCGAAGTCCTTCAGTCGTGAAGTCTCCCATTGAAGAAAGTGTGATCTGGTGACATGAAGACAAGCAGTTAAGTCGCAGTGTCACACAATTTATCCTGCAGTTAGTAAAGTATTATGAGACTTAGTGATTCCTTCAGTCACGGGGTCTCCAGATCGGAACATAATTAGTGATAAGTTTAAAAGCTTCTGTCACGATGTCTCCATTTAAAAGGTTAGTTAAGTAAAAGGTTTAGAGACTTGGCGACAAACTACAAATTGCAATGAAATATACAGTGGTCGGGTAGTCGCTGGTCAAACATGGTAAGTCAACATCTTTTCAGAAATTTGGAGGCAAACAACTAAAAATGAGACACATGTCCACAATGTATAAAGAAAAATGTATCAGTCGCGTGGTCTCCAAATGGTTGAGGGTTTTAAAATGTATTCAGCAACTTAGCAGGACCGTCAGATGCAAATGATGATGAGATCAATGGTAGTCACTGAGTCTCTATCAAAATTGCATAGAGTAAAAATGTTCTTGCGACAATGAGATTAGCTTTAGTCATGTTGTCTCCAAATTAAAATTAAAATGATAGGATAAATTTTCATGGGTTATGTCGCAAGGTCTCCAAAAGAAATATTAAAGAGAAGTTTTATTTAGCGATTGGGCGACTAAGGGTAGTCGCAGGGTCTCGTAAAGTGAAAAGAACATTCATAGACTTAGCGATAAGAGCTTAATAGATAAAAAGTAACCGTGGTCACGGGGTCTCTGAATAAACTCTGAGCTTGGAAATACTACTAGTGACTTGGATTCATTTGGTCGCGTGATCGCCATAAGTTAATCATGGTTAAGCTAAGGTGAAGAGAATCATATAGTCGCTAGATCTCAAGAATAATTGAGAGTTAAGAGATTTGATCAGCAACAAAGAGATAATGCATAGTCGCTTGGTTGCCAAATATGAAAAGTGATAATAAGTGGCAATTGCTGACATGACAATACAGAGATTCATCATCCAATAGAATTACATGAGATTAATTACTGTGTGAAAAAGGTAGCTGAGATGTCTGGTAAAGAACCAATCATATCAAAATATGTTATTTTGTTCAAATTTTATAAGTGTTTTTCTAAAGACGCACTCATATGAATTTGATTTCCTACCACATTCATGAGCTACGGCTAGCAATTCAATTAATAGCACAGCATGTAAACTTGAAGGCGAAATTGATTGATTCTTCAATGATGAGCTAAGTACATTGTAAAATTACCATAAAGGGATGATCTCAGATTTATTTTCATTCTTCATACATCCAGAATTTTAGAGCGGAGAATTTGCTAGGTTTTCTGTGTCCAGGAAGCAAGAATTGATCAATTTCAGGGTGATTCTCCAGTTTTCAAGGTTCTTGAATTTTCTTCAATGCACAGAGAAGAGTAAGGAGTCCTGAGAGAAGATTTGTTTCAATTTCGGTGAAAGAGAAGTGAAAATATAACAAAATGAGTAAAGCAGTTAGTGTGGCATCTACCAGTGAGAAGATTGATGAAGTAGATGAAGATGCCAAGGGAAAAAGGAACTTCTCTGATGAATTTTTGAAGTTGTTACCTGGGTCTACACAGAACAAGAGGGAAAATTCCAACATATTGGCAGATGAATACTGTGATATCAGAGACGCCCATACACCAGGTTCTACAGGTTTTTCTCTTTACAATTATTTTTATAATAATGCTGATAAGGCCATACCAATATCAAACCCTTGGACTAGTGGTCTAGCTACGTTAATTGTTCCTGATGTCTTTGTAGATGTAGACTTGTTTCTAGGTCTTGCAAACCATTATGACTCCTTGTCTAGGAAAACTAAAAAGAATGATGGTACTACACTTTTAATTCTAAATAGGAACTCTTTTATCCAATCTTTCGGTTTATACAATACCATGTCCACTAGGATTGATATTACAAAGCAAGAAGAGAGATATAGGTTAAAGCCAGGGGTTGCTAGGAACCAATTGTAAAAACATATCCTTAAGGAGGTTATGAACCACATTGTTTCTTTACCAGGAACTACACCTTATTGGTTTTAAAGATTTACATTTTTATATCAAATACATTGCATATTCTTTATGTAAGGTGTTTGGTAGGGATGGAGGAGCTGAGAAGATAAATGCTAGGATTTTGATGATGGTATTAGATTTACAAGATGTGCATTCTAGTACTAGCTATGATTACATACAGTACATCATTGATAGAATGCATGAGGGGTTTGTAGCTGTACAGAAGAAGGATAAAGATCCTAAGTTTTTAAATTATTCTATCCTGATGCATTTATTATTGCATTTCAATTACGGCATCATGAATGTAAATAATTTGAACCCCCATCAAATCTTTCATGACCGGCCCAATCCTATCCAATTTTGGATTAGGATATGGAATTTCACCTCCAAGGATTGTGATTTTTGTGGATTTGAGAACTAGATTGTCTACCCTTTGATGCAGAGTTTGGGTGTTAACAAGACCAAACTCCCAGTGAAGGTGCTACAGTTGCTGAGACCATGTGAATATTTTGATAAATGGGAGGGTGACCACAATTGGGGAGATTTATTTTTAGAAGAAAATTTCACTATGATTAGAGTGTATGGATGCACACATCCTCCCCATGTCCTACCATATCATGTGCCATCAAGAGTTGCATCTATGGAATTTATTTGGCAGCTTTTGTTAACAGATAATGAGCATTTTGCACCACACAGGAAGGGGACATTAACCCCTAGGAAGTTCAAGGTTTTTTAGGCTACAATTGGCAAAGGTGCTATTGATTTAGTAAGCAGATGGTTGGAAAGTTGTAAGATGGGAGCAGCATTGTATAGGTATATTGATCCAGAGGGATTTATTCTAGTAGCTAAAAAACTCCTAACTCCTACCATACCGAACACATATGTGCGTCATCTTTGTGTGGAGGAGGATGCTACTAGGAACATAATTGATGAAGATGAAGTGAGAAATAGAAAAGAGAGAATTCAAGAATTGTTGAATTTAGAGAAACATATAAAAATAAATGGATTAGCATTTTGAGGTTTTTACCCTGACCTGCCATATTTTGACAAAATTAAAGCTATGATAGATAATTTTTACACACTCTGTGAGCAATTAGATAGAGTTCTAGATGTGAAGAAAGGGGGAAAAGAGCCTGAATATTCAGAATCTGAATATGAGACTGAAAGTGAAGAACAATATGTTAATCCACCTCAAATAGATCAACCACAATAGAATGTTGCAAAAGCAATTCAGATGCAGAGGGAATAGGGACACATTATAGATTTGACTGAGATTTCTCAAACTGATGATGTAGATGTGCCTACTACCAAGAGGAAAAAAGTTGATCTTGGTCAGACCTCTTATGATCAAACTTACATAAGAAAAGAGAGAAAAGGGGATAGAGTAAGTACTCTTGTTCCTAGCAATAGATTATATGATCATAATTTGAGAAAAGAGATCAAAAAAGGAAAGAAACAGCAGTAAGAGGTAGAGGAAAACATAGAGTTACCTCTCAGAGCATGTATTGATGATCGATTTCTTCACCAACAATAGTTTTTAAGTGATGATAACTTCATAAAAACTAATGAATTTAAGGATTTCCTAAGATGGCATAAAAAGGAATAGAGCAGAGAGAATTTGAAATTAGATAGTGAAGAAGCAGTAACAAATGAGGCTCTTCTATCTTTGCAATCATATGATCCTGAAGGTGAGGATGTTTCTCCTGATGAGGTTAGAAAAATGGTTTTGAATAGTGGAATTTTGCATGCTAAAGGCTGGGATTTGGCCTCAACATTCATAATAGACCAAATCAGAAAGCAACCAGATCTAAAAGCGGCAAGTGAGATTCAAATGGGTGATATGATCAAAGGATTTGGATATAGTCCAAAATCCCAAGCATTTTCCATGTGGAATTTGTGTCCTAAAGACCAGAAGCCTCAATTATTGAGCATTCAAGAGAGCATGGTTGGAAACCAGATGGTATGGAAACTGAAAAACACAGGAGATCTTGAGATTTCTCAAATAATGACACATTGGCCACATTTAAATGAAAAAAAGACAAAGTAGTTGTCTGAGAAATGTAGTTTCCTAATGTAGGAGGCTAGTGCCCTAGCCAATGATAGAGAATTATGTCATATCAAGATTCATCAGCAGGATAAGGTAATTGCTGAAATGACTAAGCAATTACAAGAAAAGCCAGAGGTTGTATATGTACCCTCAAAGCAACCTCTACAAATAAAAGACAAAGTTGAAATAGGGGAAGAGCTAAAAATAGAGGATATGGCTAGAAAAGATAATGAAGTTGCCATAAATGCATTAAGGAGTATACTTCAACATAGGATTGATATCTTGAAACATAAAAAATATATAATCCTGAATGCATATAATAAATTACCCATTTTGCATGCTGAAGTAACAGGGTATATCTCTACTTTAAACCCTTACTTTGTAGCATGGTCTCCCAGGGTACAGTTGTTTGAGAAATTAGCCTCTTTGCAGCAACATAGGTCTGATTTGCCAGAGATTGTGATAGAGGTCAAAGATGAGATAAAAAAAAAAGGTAAATGTGTCTTTGTCTTTCTTTAAGGGTAAATTGAATCAGATAGAGGCAAAAATGAGCCTATTTGGACCAAATTTTAATAGATTTATTGCTCCAATTAAGGGAGAATATGATCAGATTAAGGCCTTGGAGGCCTGGAGAAATGAATTTGATAGTAGACTACCTTGTAAAGAGGCATTTATTACAGATTCTCATCTAGATTTGGATGGTTTTAGTAAAATTTTGGATGAGGCTTTCAAAGCAGAAACTGACATAAATAAATTCTTAGTTGATGTCAAAAGCATAACTGATGTCAGATGGGAAAGGCAGAAAGGACAACTACAGAGTATTCAGAAATTCAACCGACCTATAGATGAGGATGTGATAGCATGGGATTTAATGACAAAGCCAAAGATGAAAAAGCCTATTGAGATAGAAGATGAGGTCCTGGATGAAGAGTAGAGAGAGACACTTGGCGCCTGATCATTGAGCACAGGGAGGTTAGTAATTATGAAAGACAAGTGTAAGTTAGCCTGAAATGGCGGTCACTTAGTCTCAATACAAATATCATATACTATCCTGAACACTATCAAACAAAGGCGCTAGAATTCATAAGAAGACAAAAGAAAATCAGATTTCATCCATTGTTTTTGTCTTCCCACAACTGGAACATTCTTGTTTTTTGTCTTTTCTGTACTTTTAGGGTTAGGTTCCTTAAACCATCCAAAGCTTGTTGCATCCTTACTTTAAGGATTCCAAGATGGTTTGAGACCTATAAATAGATCAAATTAAAGTATTTTGAGGGAGATGAAAATATAATTGTAAGACAGACTTCTGGGTTTTAGTTTGTGTTTCTTGAGCTTTTAGCCTTTGTATGTATTTGAAGCAGAAATATATGAATAAAAACACAGTGCAACTTTCTTCTACATTGTTGTTGTCTCTTTACTTATTGTATGTACTCTTTTATGTTTAATTTGTAAGGCATGTTAAACATATTGGCTATGAGGTAGCTATCTAATTATTTTCAAGTTTCTTCCAAGGGGAGAATTAAATTTTGTAAGTAGTTTCAGAGAGTACAACAGTGATTGAGGATTTGATACAATATTGTAGAAGTGACAGGATAGTTTGCAAGGCACTTTATCTGAGTTGTATGTAGGTTGTAAGGAATCCTACAAGTATTTTTCTTTATATATCTATGTGGATTTATATCTTTTGACTCTATTGGCCAAGGATAGGCACTGGTCTAGAATTTGTCAAATGATTCATCATCATCCAAGTATTTAAAACTATTCAAAACAATTACTTTCAGAGCATACATTTAAGATCAATTGCATTTGATAAGGCCAAATTATTGCCTTTGTTTTGTATAATTTTAATACTCTATTCTAGTTTTTGTCAAAACATTTGAGAGCCTAGCCAGTCAAAACTTGTGATAAAGTCCAGATAGAACTTATAAACCATGGGTAGATGTTTGTGACATATTTTGCTAATATTATACATATAGTGCAGTATTTCATAAAACCATTAGAATCTATGTTCTAATATCTGGATATTTAATTTGATTAAGCTTGTAGCATCCATATTTTTGCATCATAACTAACTTGACTGGAGAGAAAGCAGCTGGAGAGTGGTCGACAACATTCAAGGAGGACTATTGAGGACCAGCTACAATGGAGTGATCATTACAACACCAGGAAACATGGCTTCTATAATGGAGCCATTATTCCAGGATGCGGGGATGTAGTGTGCCTATATTCCATCTGCACTTTACTATGTTGAACTGGTCGCCCAAGCTTTACTACCCACACCGCGGGTTGTTGCATTTCCTTCTCTGGCATGTTTTCAGCAAGATAGTTTCTTTTCTATTTTTTGTAATAAGTGTTTGATCCTCTATATATAGGGATTGGACCGATAGTTTGAGGTTAGCTAGAAAAAATAGAGACAAAAATTTTTGGAAGAAAATTCTTATACAGCAATCTATTTCAAGTTCCATGTATTGTTTCTATGTAATGAGTTTTTGAAATGCAATGAAATAGTTCTTGGTTTACGTTCTGTGTTATTAGTTTAGTAGAAACCAACCAAGGGGGCCCACTTGGGAGGTGGAATAGGTTAGAATAGAATAGATTTCATTTCTAGCATTTCCATCATTTCCAGTATTTCAGATAGAAGTTACAATTTCTTCCTGCAGCATTGTACCTTATGAATGTTCATGCAGCATCTGCAAGAATAGTTATAATGGATGTTCTAGGTTGAAATCATAGGTTTTAGTAGA
>MU225669.1:2023756-2071363 GCA_018584345.1 Thuja plicata
ACACCAAAAATTTGCCGACCTTTCATTAATCTTTCAACTTCATACATATAGAGCCAGGGGATGACCGTTACAAAGGAAGTTTAATCGGTTCATCTCCCTCTAAATGACAGATGGAAAGAAACCAATTCTATCGCTAACTAATTACCAGGGAAAAGAAATGAAAAAGAAATGGGGAAGTTAAATCATTTGGCCTCCTTTCCTTTTTCCATCTTTGTCCGATAAGCTTTGGCAGCAACCACTATTGGAACTAATTCTTCATGTCTGGGCACCGCATTCATCGCTCTTCACTCTTTCTCCTTACTTTTCTATTTTTCATGGACTTGCGGAAAATCAGAAATGGGGTGCCCCACTTAGAGAAAATCCACCTAATATAACATTGGGTGCATTTCTTTGCTTGCGGAAAATCTCTCTACGGGTGAGAACTCCGCTTGCGGAGAAAGCAATTTTTAGTTCTCCGCAAATACTTTATTTTAATTTCTGAGTCAACATTTAAACATTTCTCTCTTACCCAAAAAATTGAAAAAGCGCTTTGAAAACCTGTTGTGGGGTCCACCACAGCGCTCTTTCTTCTTTTCTGCCTTTGCAGAAAATTACCTTCTTAGGTAGAATTCCGCCACAGAGAAGCTGAATTCTAATTCTCCGCTTTGAGTTTTTCTTGATTCCAAATTTCCTTTTAAACATTTCTCTGTTACTCGGAAAATTGAAAAAGTGCTTCAAAAACCCGTTGTGGGGTCCACCACAGCGCTCTTTCTTCTTTTTTTCTTTTGTGGAAAATTACCTTCTTAGGTAGAATTCCGCCACGGAGAAGCTAAATTCTAATTCTCCGCTTTGAGTCTTTCTTGATTCCAAATTTCCTTTTAATTGTTCCCTGGATCCATTTCTATGCTGTAGGTAACAATTCCACTGTCCAAGACCATTTCTTTTCATAACATACTTTTGCGAATATTGCCATTCGTACTAAGCAGAAAATCAACTTCGCTGGTAGAAACCCGCAATGGAGAAGATGATTTTTGAAATTCTGCAAGCTCTTGTTTAACTGTTGAATGGAGAATCCTGCCAGTGATGATTAGTTCTGCAAGAATCAAAATGATGCGAGAACCCCCATCGGATTAGGCACTAGAATACCCGCGGACTTATCATGCGTGAGGGGGAAATCCATGTGGCTAAGGGAATGTGGAGGGAGAAGGGAAAAATGGAAAATCCGATGGTGATTCCCAAATACTTAAAAGACATTGACCTAGACTCAAACACAATTAAACTTCACTAAGACGCAAAACTTCCACTTTTCTAAAATGGCTACATGTTTAAAAGCGGAGGCAACATGATGTTCATGAGAGAATGTTGTGTAAGGTGAAATAATAGTTTTAGGAGAAGTTTCTTTGGATTTCCCTTTATTATCACTATAGATAGGATAAGAAGGAGAAGGTAAATCTAGAAATTCTTGCACATCCTCATCTTGTACCATAGTTTGAGCCTTAACAAAAGTATGAGAAGAACTAGGGATGAAAGATGGAAGAATAAGAGTGGGATTATTAGAAATAATTAGATTAGGAAGGTTAAGATTAGGATTAGGAAGATTAGGTAATGAAGTATCATCTACCAAATTCTTCACATAATCCAAAAGAACAATAAGTCCACTACACAAATCCTTAATTAAAGTTTTGAAAGTAGGGACACTATTATTGGTCAATCATAGAATAGCGTAAGCAAGTGAAAAATGGAGATTAAAAAACATGATAAAGTGGAGAACACTCTCATAGACATCATAGGTACTATAAAGAGATGCTAAAAGAAGCATAATGAGAAAAATAGCCATACACCAAAAGAATTTCATGATGAAAATGCAAGAAGTGTTTTTTTGTATTTATGAATGCAAATTGTAATCTAAGATGTAAATCTAACACTAAAGAGAAGAAGTTGTCTATCGCGGGTTCACCAAAATGTAAGGTAAGAAATGGGGTTGTTTGAAAAGATCTACCTTACTAAAATGTAAAGGGGAGAATTGAAATAGAGATATGTTTATTAAGAAAGTATGATGTGTTAAGGAAGAAGGGTTTGATAGATTATTGATTATCTTGAAATTTAATGTTTGAAATAGGAAATGTGTAAATTGTCCTTTGACTCACCTAGATTGTATTAACCTTAATTGAATTGGATTGATTGATTGTATATTGTGATTAGGGAGAAAAAAACATGTTCCTCTTTTATTCCCAAATGCATAAATGGAAGATCCAAATTGATCCACCCCAAGGAAGGGCAAATGCACAAATGAATCAACTATTTGGAAGAGAGAATAACAAGAGAGATACCTTATATTATGTTGATTATATGTATAGAAATGATGTATGGCAGTAATTAAAGAGGTAGGAGAAATGCATTAACCTTGAAATATTGCAGATCAAAGAATGTTGTTTTCTGAGATCTGTATACTGTTTCTAGAAAACTGATAGTTGATCCCGAACCGAAATGCAGAGGTGAACAAAACCCATAAATATTTTTCCGTTCCAATGTCATCTTATGAAAAAGGTCGACTTTGACCCACAAATTTCAACCCTGACCCAATAATGTTGACCCTGACCTACACAGGTTTGACAGAAATTTTGTTCGTGCCGTCCGAAAGAAAACTGAAAAGGGTATCCAGATCTGGTCTCAAATCTGCAATCCCTAACCTGTACCTGCAATAAAAAGAGGATTGTTTGTTGTGGGGGAGGGGTTTTCCTTAGTCAAACCCCAATTTAGGAACTAACCTTGAAATCAATGAAGTATAGAATGCTAGCAAGTAGTAGAATTGAATCTAACAATGAAGCTATGATATTCAATAGATATGCAATTGTAATTCAAATGTAAGTAAATATGTAAGTATGAAGGCATCGGCTTTAGGAACCACAAACCTTCATGATGGTATGCTTGAAATCCACTTTCAAGAGATAATGAAAGATTCTTGAGGATGCACAAAGGATTTAGAAGGAAGATCACACCACCATGATGGCTAGATCTAAGGTTTGAATGATGAATCTTGAATGTTTGCACCTAATCCCTTCAAAGGCTTGAAAGCTTGAATCCTTGATCTTCAATGGAGAACTTGAATGCTTGAGAGGAAGATTTGAACACCTTGAAAGCTTGGAAATGGATGCTTGAACATTTTTCTTCTTGACAAAATCTTGATTAGAGCTTTTTCTCACTTAGAAGACTTAGAGGAAATGAGAGAGAAATGCTTCCTTTTATATGAAATTAGGGAACAATCTTCTAAGGAGGCCTAAATAGGAGGATTAAATTCCCATTAAGGCATTTACCCCTAGGAGAGGACCTATATTAAATATAATTTAGGAATCAATTCTTTGGAACCTGAAACAGCTGACCCGAAAGCGGGAAAACTAAATTTTTGATGACCCCCGGCAGCTGACAAGTTTCCTAATTTGAAAGGGGGACCCAGGTCAGGGTTGAAGTCGACCCTAACCTAGGTCAGGGTCAAGGTCGACCCTAACCTAGGTCAAGGTCAAGGTCAACCTTGACCTAGGGGGACAGAACCCCTGGAAAATATGCTAGGTGGGGTAGGAGGTGCCCAGAGAGGCCCAATCAGAGTCCTGAACCAAAACAAAAGCATGAGATGATGCTGAAATGGGAGGATGGTATGATGGAGGTAAAAAACATCCCCTAAGGAGGGCTAAACACTCTTAACATGGAATTACTTCCATTTTAAGATGATACAGCTATCGACCACTCTCCAGCCGCTTTCTCTCCTGTCAAGTTAGTTATGATGCAAAAATATTCATGCAACAAGCTTAATCAAATTAAATATCCAGATATTAGAACATATATTCTGATGGTTTTATGAAATACTTCACTATATGTATAATATTAGCAAAATATGTCACAAACATCTACCCATGGTTTATCAGTTCTATCTGGACTTTATCACAAGTTTTGACTGGCTAGGCTCTCAAATGTTTTGTCAAAAACTAGAACAGAGTATTAAAATTATACAAAATAAAGGCAATAATTTGGCCTTATCATCTACCCCTTGGTTAATCAAATGCTTTTCCTCAAGCATTGCATCTTCTGGCAATTGACCTAAAGTCACCAACTTCAGTTCTTCCTTGCCTCTGGCTTTTAAAGGAGTAGTAGAATTCTGTTGTTCTTTCCCAAACTTCCCTTCTATGATCTTCCTACAGCTTATCAAGTTTGGTAGTGATAATGTCATACAAGGGCCAAAGGAGCATGGGCGACTGCATTGTGAGCGGACACCAGAGCTCTTGCTTGATTTTCCTACCCAGCCCTATGTATTTTGGTGCTTAGTGTATAGATGCTTCAAGGTTAATGGGGCTGTGTGGTTCTGACCTTTTGAATGCCTCTGATAATCTGCCCCATCTACTTCTGGCACCGGTTAAGGCTCTTTGGAAGACAAAATAGGACATGATGTCATATTCTACATATACATCTACTCTGAGTTTAAAATTTTTATCTATGATTTCCTTTTTAGTATTCCCATATGTCAATCTGAACCAATCCCTCAGGAATACTTCTGGTTGACTGCTCTCTTCTCTTAATGGTAGGGGTTCCGTTCTCTCAAGTTCTCTGTAATTCTCCAATTTTCTATCATAGTTAGCCTCATTGTGCATCCAAGACATCAGGGCTCTTAGGTGTATATCCCCTAAGTAAGGTAGGGGATTCCATTTAGTCTCTATAGGGATGATGAAAATATGCACATACAATTCACAGAGTAGGTTTTGTTGCGAAGATGGAAGTTTCTGGTATAAACCATAGAATTTCTAGGCTGATTTGAACTCTGTGTTTACATCTTTGAGGGTCATCATCAATTGAAATAGGAGGAATTGTTCTTTGAGACAAATGGTATAAACCCTAGGTGGAGGTCTACAAGCAATTATCTAGTCAGTCAGTTTAAGGGCATGTTCCATTCTCTATTTTTGTCTTGCCAACTGATCTTTTAATTCTGCAATTTCCTCTCCTTGTTCTGCTATTACTTTCTGCAATTTATTTTTCTCTTCTCCATATAGAGTGGTTTTCAGCACATGCTTATTAAATAACTGGAAGAGAAGCATTTGCAGAGTAATCGGACCTCTATTTTCATCTTGGTTATTCTTCTTCCTTTGTTCTCTCCATAACTTCTCTAAGAATTTTATTAACCAAGTTTTCTTATAGGAAACTAAAGCACTTCTTATGCAAGCCAGATGGTGAGTTATAGGGGTTTCTTTCTCATGAGTTGGAACATCCTGATGGCTAACTCCTGAGTCATTTTGACATACATTTGGCTCAACTTTACACTCCTCATCCAGATTTTGAGGAATGTCTAGGATCTCAGACTGGCTAGGAGAATCATCCAGAATAATATGAATAGGAGTTTCCTCCTCAAATTGTTTGGGGGAAGCAGTCTTTCTTTCGGTGGGTGCTTTAGGAGTCTACCCTCTCATCCTAGAACTTCTCCTTGCAGGGATTTCCTCAACTTCTACGGCCTTTTTCTTACTAACCCTTTTTGTTTTCTCTGCTGCTGGAAAACCGGTTACCTCTGCTATTCGCTCCTTTGTTGCAACAACTATCAACCCCCATACCATCGCTTAGCCCTCATCAAATGTGTTTACAAATTCTGCTGCTGTTTCCTCATCAAACTCTGTCAATTTTAAGAAATACCCCAGCCATCCGCAGGCATTAAATCTTCTTACGACCGGCTCAACATCAGATAGTAAAATACCATGAACCACTGGTTCATGTCGCTACAATTGGCCCCCCATTTACCAAATTCAACATCTTCTCTGTTCTTGATAATTACCTTCTTCTCCTTTGAATTTCAGACTACCTCTTGTAAAACCACAGACCCTCTTTCATATTCTTCTGGTATTCTTGATATGAACAATAATAATGTACTTTAATAGAATGAATCATAGATATTCATGTGAGAGTGAGAGTTATGTCATGGTTTTAATATGGGGTCACATCTAGTCTGACAGTTAGGGGTTTATTCAGAATAAAGGTATGACATTTGACACTTGTGTGATGCGGTAGCTGGATTTTAATTAAAACAATGCCGAAGTACAGATTTGAGGATCTTAACAAGTAAATGGAAATGAAATTTTAAGAATTGGCACACTTCCCTGTCCCCTACAAAATATTGACAAGTGTCCTCACTTCAGACTTGGCAAAAGGTATGGAATTGGATTAAGGCGGCAACGATACATTTATTGTAGTATTCGATATAACCAATGAAATATATGCGCTAAAAATGGAAATAAATTTGAAAAGCTCGTACCTCTTAATTGATCATCGCACGTGCCAGAAAATATTGGTGAGAGTGGAATGATGGCATCGGTGGTCGGCATGCGTTAGCGCACGATCTCTTTATTGAAAGCATAGAAATATGATGACGTGGAAGGTGGGTGGATGGAAGATTAAGAAATTAAATGGGTTGAAAAAGAAGAATGTAGAAAGTGAATGGAGAATTTGAACTTTATGTAAACATAATTTTTTTATTATGGTCATGCTTCGAAGGAATTCTTATTGAAGAGTTGTAGGAAGAAGGTTGACACCCTCTGCTATAGGAAGTGTTACCTGTTGATCCTTTAAAACTGGCTGGTTGAATTGCTGGAGGAAGCCTTCTTTCATCTGTGGCTGGTGATACAACTTTAGTCTATGTCCATTGACTATTATCTTGAAGTGTACAGGGTCAATTGTGGTCAACTAGACTGCTCCATTTGTAAATACATGGCTTACTTCATATGGAACCAACCATCGTTGTTCTTAATGTCTTGTGTTCAAACTCAATCGGTAGCATTGCTATTTTACCATATAACAGTTCAAACGGAGTGAACCCTGTGGTGGTCTTCCATGTTGTTATATATGCCCAGACGGCTTCTGATAGTCTTTTTCTCCAATCTCGGTGATGCAAATGAACTATCTTTGTTAAGATTGCTTCTATTTCCTAATTTGTTACTTCTGCTTGTCCATTGGCTTGGGGGTGATAGGGGTTTTATTTTCGATGTCTGATATTATATTCCTTCATGAGCTTTGTTATCATATTGGAAGTGAATTGTGTACCTTGATCAGTAACAAGTTCTCTTGGCACACCATATCTAGTAAAAATTTCTTCATACAAAAATTCAGCAACTTTATGATCTCTGGCATGCTTCATTGCTCTGACTTCGACCCATTTGGTCAGGTAATCTGTGCACACCAGAATGTATGACTTCCCATTGGATGGAGGGTCTATTGGGCCAATAAAGTCCATGCCCCATTTATCAAATGGTGTTACCACCACCTATGGGTTTAAGGGCATTTCATCTGATCTTGTTGGTTGGCCCATTCTTTGACATTTGTCACACTTCCTTGTATAACTTGCTGCATCTTTGTGAAGTGTAGGACAATAGTAGCCAGTTGTTAAAATCTTCTGTGCTGTTCATTTTTCTGCAAAGTGCCCTCCACATGGTTCATTATGACATGCATGAAGAATGTCATATGTCTCATCTTCTCTCACACATCTCCTCATGACTTGGTCAGGTCTAGTGTAAAATAATGTTCTATTAATCCAAGAGAAATGGAAGCTTTTCTCTACAAGAAGCTTCTTATCCTTATAAGAGAAATGTGTTGGCATTTTGTTAGCTGCTAGGTAATTAGCTATATCAGCATACCATGGATTCTAGATAGCAATATGAAATAAATGTTCATCTGAAAATGCATCATCTATCAAAGTGGTATCTTCTTAAGCATGATGAATTCTGGATAGATTATCAGCTTCCACGTTTGCTCTCCTTGGCTTGTCAATTATTGTTATATCAAATTCTTGCAAAAGAAGGAGCCATCTTGCTAACCTGCCTGTGATGGCAGGTTTGTTCATGAGATACTTAATTGCTGCATGGTCAGTATGAACAAAGATAGGATAACTAGTCACATAATGGCAGAATTTGTTCATAGCATAAACTACTGCTAGCAATTCTTTTTCAGTCACTGTATAGTTTAACTCTGGTCCATGTAGACTCTTACTAATATAATAGATTGTATTTATAAGGTTTTTAGTCTTTTGTCCTAAGACAACACCTACGACATAGTCTAAAGCATATGTATGTATGTGAAATGGCAATGTCCAGTCAGGACCCCTAAGTACTGGTGCAGTTGTCAAAAGTGACTTGAGCTATAGGAAGGATTCATCACATTCTTTTGTCCAAGCAAATTCAACTTCTTTAGTAAGTAAGTTGTACAGAGGACTAGCTATTTGACTAAAGTTCTGGATAAACCTCCTATAATAGCTAGCGTGACCTAGGAAATATCTGACTTCTTTTTTCTTAGTAGGAATAGGGAGTGTGAGAATTACCTCTATCTTCGCAGGGTCTACATGGATTCCAGCTTTGGAGATAAAATGTCCCAACACCACTCCTTCTTGCATCATCAGAAAGCACTTTTCACTGTTGAGAGATAGGTTATGTTCCTCGCATCTGATTAGTACTTTCTCCAAGTTCTTCAGAGTTTCCTCAAATGTAACACCGAATGTAGTGAATTCATCCATGTAGATTTCCATGCAATCATGTGATATATGAGCAAAGATGTTGATCACAGCTCTTTGAAAGGTAGCAGGTGCATTGCATATTCCAAATGGTAATACTGAATAGGCATATGTGCGCCAAGGACATGTGAACGTGGTATTTTATTTATCTGATTGTAACCACTGTATCCATCCAGAAAGGAAAAATATTTCTTTCCAGCCAAATTATCCAAGACCTGGTCAATAAAAGGTAAAGGAAAGTGGTCCTTCTTTGTATCATTATTTAATTCCCTGTAATCCACACATATCCTCCACTTACCTCCTTTATTAGGTACAATTACCAATGGTGATACCCACTTGCTGTCAGAGATTGGGTAGATGAATCCAGCATCCAACAACTTCTGTAACTCAGTTTTAACTATTTCTCTTAGTGCTGGATTTATTCTCCTCTGCGGTTGACAAAGTGGCAAGCTTCCATCACTGATGTAGATTCTGTGGGTGCAGAGTTTGGGGTTTAGTCCCTCCATATCTCCATAATCCCATGCAAAGGATTTTTCATGCTGACTGAGGAGCTTGGTTAACAATGCCAACTATGATTGGGACAGCTTGTTGTTTACATGCAGGTTACGACTAGAGGAAAGTTCTGCTGTTGTTGTTAGCTCTACCATTAACACTTCGGGCACATGACTTCTTGCTATTTCACTTGTCAATAATTGATCAATCATTTCAAGGTTTTCTGGAGATATATAGTCCTCATAGGTACATAGCTGTAAAATAGAACTTTCTGAAACATTTTTAGCCACAATACATTCATTGGTAAGAATGCTCTGTATCACATCATCTTCCTCTTGTATCTTTAGAAAATATTGCCTATGCAACATGATGAGTTGGGCTACTGAATTCAGCTCTTCCTCCTCATCTCCTAAGTCTGGCCAAATAGGTTCTCCCAAATCTGGCTGGGGTTGGGCAGGAGGATATAGGGCTAGCTTCCTTATGGATTGACCATTTTAAATTGTCATACTGCCTGATCTGCAATTAATTTTTGCATCAGTGGTGGCTAACCAAGGTCTTCTTAAGATTATAGGATAGCCAGCAAAGTTTACTTTAGGTGATAGGATAAGAAAATCAACAAGATACTCCCATGAATCTAAGGTAACTATCACATCTTCAATGAGACCCTCTAGAGTAATAGTTGAACTATCAGAAAGTTGTAACACTGTGGCTGTTGTTCTTAAGCCTTCTATGCTTAGCCTATGCATTGTATCTTTAGTCATCACATTTATTGCTGCTTCCAAATCAACTAGAGCATTTTTCACAGTCTGTCCATTTATTATTCGGTTGACTACTGGACTGCCAGGATCTGAATACTTTGGTATTACCACCTTTCCTAACATGATATTTTCTAATTTGCCTACAAAATGTATTGTTTGAGGGTCTTTCTTCTTCTTCCCTTCCTTCTTAAGGCATGCTTCTTTAATAGCCTTTCCATAAAGAGGTATATCTTTGATAGCTTGGAACAGAGGGATTTGAATGTTCATATTTTTCAGCTGCTCAATAATATCAAATGTTTCTTCCTCTTGGGGTATAGGTTTTTCTTTGTTTATCCTATGTGGAAAGGGTGGATTTGAAGTGTGGACAGTAGGTCTACTGGGTATATCAGTTGGCTGGCTGGTATTTGGCAGTGTGGCTTCTGGAAGTAGTGCTGCAGGAGTGTCTGCAATTTTCATGATAATAGGATATTCAGGTGTAGGCAGTGTGGTACCGGACCTTAAATGGATATCAGCTATCTCTAATGAGTAAGTAGGGCACTACTGAGTGTCAGTAGTGTACGTTTTCTAGTGCTGTTGTTTGTTGTTTTGATTTGGTTGTGGTTGAGCAGGAAATTGGGTTGGCTTTGGATTAGCATTAGTTGCTACATGAGGTGGCATTATTGCAGGTGGTTGCACTAGAGGTGGTAATTGTGGACAGCCAGAATTTTGGTTAGGCCACTGTGGAGGCCCCCTCCATTGATTAGTTTTCTGCCAACTTCCTTGTGGTGGTTGCCATTGATTCTGCTGATTAGGCCACTAGTTATTTTGCTGATTTTGCCATTGGTTATTTTGCTGATTTTTCCATTGGTTATTTTTCTGGTTAGGCCATTGGTTATTCTGCTGGCTTTGTCATTGATTATTTTGCTGATTTGGCCATTGATTATTTTCCAGGTTTTGCCATTGGTTATTTTGCTAGTTTGGCCACTGGTTATTTTGCTAGTTTGGCCACTGGGGTTGAGAGTACTTAGAAGTGTTCTGATAATTTTAGTTTTGCCACTGATTATTGTTAAAATTTGAAAATTGTAGAGAATCTTGTGGCATACCTTGTCATGAAGTCCATGGTCGAGATTGAGCAACAAAGAACACTTGATCATTGTCTCCTTCTATCTTCATGTAGTTAGTTTGCAAATGTTAATTTTCTAGGTTTGCTACCAGCTTACATCTGCAGTCTTTCTTCTGTTTGTGGCAGTGTGGACGGTACTCAGCCAATTGTGATTCATCTTCTACATGCTTCTTCTTGGCAGTCATTGTGTCAAGATGTGTAGCTACATCATTTATAATAACTTTCTTGAAATCCGCGAGCAAATTAGATATCTCCAACTTTGAAATGCCTGAACCAATCCCTGTTGTGACTGTGGGTCGGTATCCTCTGCCTTTCTTCACAGTTGACCTTGAGTAGTTGAGATAGATTATCTTGAGGTCATCCCAAGAAGATTGGGATATGTCTCCACCAGCCATCAAGTCTAATGCTTCCAGACAGTTGTCGTTTACCCCTCTCAAAAAGACTAGTTTTTGTGAATCCTCTGCCAGTACATGCTGGGGATTCTTCTGCATTGTGTACAAAAAATGTGAAACATAATCCTCCAATGTTTCATCTTCCTTTTGAAGCATCCTAAAGATATCATCTCCTTTTGGGTCACTGCCTTTGAAATAATCTTTATATTTCTGCAGAAAGAACGTCTGCATCTCATCCCAGGTACTTGCTGCATTGGCTCCTAAGCCCATGAACCATCGTAATGCTAAGTCTTTCAGTGTTGCAGGAAATAACTTGAGCTTATGGGCATCAGTATTATAGTCGAACCTTTGACAAAGTATGTAAAACTCAAACAAGAAAGTGTCAGGATCCTCCGTTATAAGAGCATAAAATTTTGGAAGAGCAACTGTGGGTATATTTTTGAGATTAGCATTGTTTATAAGACTTGGGAGAGGAAATGGGAAAGTAGGGTGTGCCATTACTGGAGGTATTTGATTATGGGGTTGCTACTGGAAAGGAGCATTAGCTACTAGATTGTTGACAATAGGTGGATTTGGGCAAAAATTATCTAGAAAGCTGGCCAAGATTTTTGCAAAAGGTTGGAAGCCGCTTATATCAAGTGGTTCTGCTATGGAGGAAGATGCTACAGGAAAGTCGGGGCTTGCGCCTTCAAAGGGTAACTCAACTTCTTCAACTTCCTCGTTCAAATTAGCAGACTCTACTGGGAGAAATCTTCCATATTCATCTCGTCGCCTTTCTCTTCGATGCAAGCAATTGAATTATTCACACTTGTGAAGCAATTTTTAGAGATACAAATCTAAAAACTAATCTAGGAAGGAAAAAATGACTCAAAAATGTTCCTAGCTTGACACCATCCCCGACAACGGCTCCAAAAATGAACCACCTCACAATAGGTGTGGAATAATCATGCTCAAGGCCTTTCTTAGGATTGGTTTATTCAATCTAAGGACTACTTCTCCCGTTATAAGGTGCATTTAACTTGTCAACCCAGGGATGTATACTTGAAATGGTCAGCATGATATGTGCACTAGGTTCCTTAAGGAGTCATTCTTCTTATGCTACATGAAGGTAAAAATGCATAAAAGAAACCTACACTAGTGTTGTAGGAAAAGAATACATTTATCTCCTTACTGAAATGAATGCTAGAAATTGCAAACTTCTACTTAAACCTATACTTCAGCCTAGAACATCCATTATAACTATTCTTCTAGATGCTGCAGGAACACTCACAAGGTACGATGTTGTAGGAAGAAATTGTAACTTCTATTCGAAATAATGGAAATGCTGGAAATGCTAGAAATATTGGAAATGAAATCTATTTTATTCTAACCTATTCCACCTCCCAAGTGGGCCCCCTTGGTTGGTTTTTGCTAATCTATTAACACGGAATGTAAACCAAGAATTACTTCATTGTATTCCAAAAACTCATTACATAAAAACAATACATGGAACTTGAAATAGATTGTTGTATAACAGTTTTCTTCCAAAAACTTCTTTCTCTAAATTTTTTATCTAACCTAAAACTATCGGTCCAATCCCTATATATAGAGGATCGAACACTTATTACAAAACATAAAAGAAACTATCTTTGCTAAAAATATGCCAGAGAAGAAGATGGAAATGCAACAGCCCGCGGTGTGGGTAATAAAGGTCGGGAGACCAGTTCAACATAATAAAGTGCAGAGGGAATATAGGCACACTAAAACCCTGCATCCTGGAATAATGGCTCCATTGTAGCAGCCGTGTTTCCTGGTGCTGTAATGATCACTCCACCGTAGCTGGTCCTCAACAGTCTTCCTTGAATGCTGTCGACCACTCTCTAGCAGCTTTCTCTCCTGTAAAGTTAGTTATGATGCGGAAATATTTATGCAACAAGCTTAATTAAATTAAATATCTAGATATTAGAACATATATTCTGATGGTTTTATGAAATACTGCACTATATGTATAATATTAGCAAAATATGTCACAAATATCTACCCATGGTTTATCAGTTCTATCTGGACTTTATCACAAGTTTTGACTGGCTAGGCTCTCAAATGTTTTGTCAAAAACTAGAACAGAGTATTAAAATTATACAAAATAAAGGCAATAATTTGGCCTTATCAATCAATATTAGGCCTGGTGCATGCAAACTTTCCCACCAAGATGAGGGACATTGTTGCAATATTATGGTCTATGAGCTCATCCGATAAAGAAATAGCATACTTTCCCTTTTCCTTAATAGATAGATCTTTTATAGTCAGAAAATGGACTTGCATGTGGGTTTAGTCCTGAATAAACTTGACCAAGGATGATGCCAAGCAGAATCCTCCTTGTCACCATGTGAGGTCACTGACTATCCTGAGGATTTAGACCCCACCTCCTCTTTTCCAGGATCCCTCTGTCTTTCTCGTAGGCCCCCTTCTTTATTTGTTGTGTCTTCCTTGCCTTGGTCTGCCAGAGCTCCACCATCACCTCTTTCCATTACAGAGTCCAATGTCTGTGAGGACTATTTCCCGCCTACATTCAAATTTTGAAAGGAAACTAAGTGTGCAGAAAATAGTTCCCTACGCTAAACTCCCGAGAAGAGGATCGTGCAAATTCATATTTAACCCTTATCAATTAAAAAATGATAATTCAATAACATGCATACATATAAAAATGAGAATGGCACAATGATTTACCCTGGAGAAAACCTTTCGGTAAAAAACCCCAGCACTCCAAAACCTGCACAATGTATTAATCAAAACTATTACTATTTACAATACACTTGCAATGCAAGTTCTTCCAGGAGATAATTGACACTTGAAGACAAATCTGGCAGCATAATAGCATACCAATAATACACTAACTTCTCTTATGATTCACAACACTAAAAATGCTTATATCATGTGCTTCCGTTTTTAGGGAAACTTCCAAAAGGCAGCTGTATTAGGGTTTTACCATTCTTTGAGAAAATAGGGTTTTACTTATTAGGGTTTTACCCCATGGTTACAGAAGAGTGTACAATACTCAACATGATCATTTTCCACATGTCTTGCATGTCTTCACCTGTCATTGAATCTTTCACAATTAGCTCTTACAAATATTAATGACCGTTATGGGAATCGTCATAACCGTTTCAGTCATGATTACCTTACACATTGTCCAAAGTGTTGACATTTGGCAAATAACCTCTACCACAGAAAAGGGATGCCTAGATCCACCTTGACCAAGTTTGATCATCCTTATCATCTTCCAAGTGGAGTGAAAACACAACATGTCCACTCAACTAAATGACAAAATGAATATCAAACTTAAATACATTATTTGTAAACAATTAATTATAAAACAAAAATATCAAATGTAAGGAAATATACAATGTTGAGACACCTTATTCCTAACAAATTTCCCACTCCTCCCACTCCAACAGCTTCTCCCGCTCCTCTCTCCATTCGAAATTACTATAGGCATAAAAAAAATTTGTTGACTGTTATATTGACACATAACCTAGCAAAAACTAGGTGTGACTTTGTTAGAGTAACCATATCAGTCAAGATATAGTACTCGAAAGATTCCCTAATCCACCTGAAGACTTTCTCATCCCATAACTCAAGGTGGAGGCCAAGTAAGTAAACCCATACTGAAGCCATTCTACTAAGCTCAGAAGATGCATCGAACCATGTCTTCTACTTAGCAAGAGTGAGGAAATGTTTTCCATACAACCAATATCTTGAGAGGACGAAAGAAAGATCTTGTGAAGTAGTGAATCTGAAGAGGAAAAAACCTCCTAGCATCACCGAGACCACCATGCTTCCTTTGATTTTCCATTGGGTTCCCACCCACTTCCGCACCATATCAATGGTGGGCCAAAAGTTGAAAAATATACCAATGATAGCCAGGTTCAAATATTCTCTTCTTATGTCCACAACAGAGTCAGGGTGGAAAATTTTAGTTCCTTCCTCCATGATAGAAAAATCAGCCAAAATAGATTCTAGACTCTCCTGGGGTCACCCACAAGCGCACCTTTCTAGTCAGCCTTAGGGGGGGAGATTTTGGCAGGGAATCTAAGGTACTTGCCGCCGAAACCTTTCCAAGATCAACAACCAGTTCACTGGTAGCAGATTCTAGGTGGGGGTCACTGCACGGGGGGGAGAAGGATCTTCCCCAACCAAGACCATCATTTCAAAATTTTAGAAAATCTTGAAGTACGAAAAAAGTTGTAGATGCCTTCAACTCCATGTTCCCTATCTGAAGGCAAGAAATTTTTGCCAATGTAATGTCTTTTTACTGCTTTGATCAATTTATCAAATTTCTAAAAGAAAAAGAAGACCCAAGAATCTATTGATTTATAAATAAAAACTATCTCAACTATCGTCATTGACTTCTCAACTATCGTCATTGACTGCTAAGCTCTTACGTATATAGTTTTAGATACTTTTTTTTTTTTTTCAAATTTTCCAAACAACATCAAAAACTCATATAACAGTTCTTTGAGATTTTGAATATCCCAAATAACAACATTCTCTAGATGTTATAGTTTTTAATCTACGACTATAAAAAAACCACATAGAAGAAATAGAATTATAGAGGCATAAAGGGTGCACAAATATGATAGAACATGTAGCTATTATTGAGACAAAAAAAAGAAATAGGCACATTTACAAAACTAGGATGAAAATGTACAAATGATAAAGATGTTTAGTAAGGACTGATAGAAAAAATAAATATGCTATATTTACAAAACCAAGATGAAATAAGTTGTCTTGCCAAAATTTCATTTTTGAGTAGCCAGTATGATGTTCCATGGTCCTATTCAAACAAGGAACTTTGTTTAGTGTACATTGTGTTGTGTACACAACTACATCTGCTACCATTGATGGTGGGTACCTCAACATTTCGTACTCCACTAGAGAGAGCTTAATGAAGAAGGACAATATCTTCAATTGGAAAGGAATAAATAAAAAATCATGAGCCAACTAGAAAGTGGAAAATTTGGTTAGAAATATATGGGAATACTTATATTCCTCTTTATCAAATTTAGTTGGCTTAGCAAATCTCTTGATGAAAACATAAGGGGTTGGTACTGTCATATTGAATTCCAATGCATTGAGAATTGGTTTCTCCTACAACCAGGAGAGAGCTTAATGCCACATCCCTAAATTTTAATGATACAACCCATGACAACCACGTCCCTTGAATTTTGATACCATAACCAACTATTATGTTAGCATTACCAAACCACATAAATTATACAGATTGAATTGTGCATGGATAATAATCGATACAAAAGACTATCCCACCTAATTTTATGGAAAATGACACAGTAAAGACTAAAAATAAACACACATAATGAAATGTATCCATATTTACCTATAATATTAAGACAAAAAGCTATAATTTTAAAATAAATGCACTTAGTTATTAAAACCCTAAATGATGAAAATTGGTCGTCATCAATTTTGATATAAAAAGACATGCTTCAGTACCAAAATAAACATAGTGTAGTACATAGGTAAGTAATAATTACACCTTAGAGAAGATGAACAATTAACATTGGATATCATAATATGAGCACCGAGTCATCAAAATCTTTAATGACTCTTAATCGTGAAACTTTGTGGTCTCTAACGAAGAGGTCATGGTATAAGCATTAGGGATAATTGCATGACACCAAAATGTGGTACACAACCAACTAGAAATAGAGACCAAGATGTGCTTTATTTAATGAATAAATAAAAGGCGGAGGAATACAAAAATAGTATAGTACACAGATTACCAGGAATGAATCCCTAGATGGGTGGTTTACTTGATCCTTGTATAATTAGATATCAACTACAAGCACCAAGTACATGCCAAATATGGAAGCATAGAAAATGCACAGACATAGTTTTACAAGCCTCAATAAATAAAACAATCAACATGTCATCTTAATGACAATTACTTGTTATCATCTCTTCTAAGGTTAATATTGTAATCTCATTTGTTCTAAATAGAATTTTTAAAGCAGAATTATATAGTTTTCTATTAAGGGAAATAAGCATCATTTGGGCAGGAAAAAATACTCCTACAGCCATTTTAGTAATTTATAAACATAATAGAATAGTTTTAATATGTTAAAAATTAAATTTTAGGTTTTGCTGAAACAATATACTTGGCAAAATGTATATTTTCTTGTTATTAAGCCAAAAACATGTTTTGAAGGGACCCAAAACACTTTACAAAGAAATTAAAAAATATATATATCAATAGAGCTCCACCACATGAGATAGACTAAAACAAAACAAGACATACAAAAGCCAAAAAAAAAAGACAAACATAACCCAACCCCAACAAAAAGCCAACAAAATGCTGACAAGAGACACCTTACTTCAGAAACCAACTAAACAAAACCAGCCCAAATTTTCCACGGTCTCGGCGACCTCCTCTTCCATTTGAACCATCTTCTAAGAAAAATTCTTCAATTCAGTGTATCCTGAGGCATATTGGGGGTCTTATTTTTTGTGCTAGCTCTCGTTCTCTTACTTGGACTGATAGTATCCTCACTGTCAACTTCTTTTTCATGCTCCAGATCTATAATGGACCTATCCTGATGTAAATTCTCTTGTTTAGGAACTAGATCCTTCACGTTCTCAGAAAAGTGCTTAATTATCTTATAAATTTTCTCCTTAATCTTCCACAAGGTAGAATCACACTTGCCTTTGGTTCATATCCTTAATCTTCTTTTCATACATTTTCCTGGTTTTCTCAATAGCCTCCACATTCTTGAAGAAGTTGTCTGCCATAAATTTTTTCTCACCCTTCGTCTAGAGGATACACACAAAGGGATTATTAAGAGTCTTATGAGGCCCAATAGGAGTCACAAACATTGTTTGAACATAAATGACATTTTAAATTTATATCATTTTTAATATGAAAATATTTAATACAAATAAATATAGTAATAACCAAATTAGGAAGCTTTAATACAAATTCACATTTCATATTATTGTTTACTTTAGAAAATTGGAAGACTTAAATGTTTAGAATAGAGAAATGCAAAGATATTATAAGGAAACAAAAAAAATTGATTGAAAATTTCAATTACAAATTTAGATCAATAATCATTTACAATTTGTTTTGGAAAATAGTAAACAGTAAAATTCATTGTTTTAAAAAAAAGACATTTAAATTTAAAGCATTAAAATACACATCATTTGCAATCCAATCTTGGAAGCATGACTTTAATGTGTATTGCATCATGTATGTTTCCCCTTCTATTGTTGTCTTCAATGCTCCCTTGTGTTCTATAAGGTTAATAACTTGTTAGAGATCCTAGTGATTGTTATCTTATTAGAACTAAAGGCAACTCCTTAGAAAAGCCCTTGAAATAATGAAACAATGAAATCTTCAATAGTAAATTCATCTAAACGCTACTGGATATAATGCATTGTATACACTCAATAATCACAACCATTATTAGCATCTTACATGTGTCGTGTTGGCCAAATTTATTTATTTATTATTTTTAATTTTTAATTTTATTTAATTTTATTTAATTTTTTTTTGTTTTTGGGGGGGGGGGGGGGGGGGGGGTNGGTGAAGTTCTAAAGCATATTTATTTTTGTGAGTAAATTGTACAACACATTCAAATACCAGTTGAACCTTGTGTACATGGAAACATGAAAGCTACACTAACTGCACATAGATAGTTGTCACTTATCTAGTTTCTTGAAAGAATAGAATAGTTCACTTTGGCAAACAATGGGTCCTCCTAATAGTGTGCCATATGGAGTTATTATTATTTTCATAGAAATGTGCTAGATATACATTTTCTACTCATCGTGGTCAATGACACACCTCTATTCCTCACATTATTGACATGTAATGTGGCACTTTGCTTCTACTACTTCTCATAAGTTAGTGCACACTATATAATGTTATGCCACAAAATGTGAGTATTATGCAGGAAAATAGAGGGGACTATCAGTTGTGTTCATAGTTGATTGCACTGTATCACTCAAGCATCCAACTAATGATCATAATACACTTTCCAGATGGATAAAAACACTTGCAACAATTGCAAATTTTGAACATAGTTATTCAGTGTTAACCAATTTTTCAGAAAAAAGCTTTCTTGTGATTTTGTAGAATCAACTCCCCTTGAGTTGCAGATTGAGAAAAATAATGCCCCGATATGCACTATAGTTGTCCTTCTGAAAATGTATACATGAAGCAATAAATCAAAAAAAAATATGGACACATTGCTATTACAATCAAGTTATGAATATTTTGTGAAAGAATAGTAGCTCGAACATCTACTAAAATTGACTGCCAAGAGTTTTAGATGTTTAAAAAAGCAAATAAGGTATAAAGGTTTTAGAAAACATCCATGGGATTGTTATGATACAAAAATTGGGGACCCTAAATCTAAGAAACGTCGATGGAATGGAATATTTTACACAGCTGAGGAAGTAACTAATGCCTATTTTAAAGCCACAAGATCCATGAAATTAGTTGAAGGAATGACAGGTTCTAATTATGGCAACTCAATTCCATGCATTTTATTGAAACATGCTGCGTTGTGATCATCCAGAGTTCAATTAGCTTCTAAAGTAGAACCATTTATGATTCAAACCATAAAGATAATCTAAAATCCACCATTTGAGTGTCTGTGGATAGACTTGGGGAAAGCACTATAAAAGAGTGATTAATTTGACTAAAAGTAATTGTACATATGTAAAGAATTCTATGCTTGCAGCGACAGGTGATAAAAACAACAACAAATATATTAAAACTGCAAATATCTTGATGCTCAAAATGCCTATGAAAATAGTATTTTCAATAAATACAACAATATAGCTTCTTTTTGAAATTAGCACATTGCCCCCTAATTTTAAGCACAAATATTTTATCCTTGTAAGACCACTTTTCATAACAACATGATAGCAACTATCTTACTCTTTTCACTGACAATGTTGTTCGCCCAATGGAAAACAATATTTTCCACCGAGTTGCACCATATGTATTCAACCCAGAACTCAAATAAATGTGTACAAAGAATACTTATCCATGTACAAATTTATTTGACCAAATAGCCCCATAATACATTTCAGTCTGAAATATCAATAATCCAAATAGACCGAATGATAGGACTCATGCAAACCATGCTACCACTCAATACATGCTCAATGCAAGCACTCCTCCATGCAAAGATGGTCACTATGTATCTAAAGTTTCAACTCCAGTTGTAGAAAACTTGACAAATATGGAGATGGAGTGGCTGCAAATGAGTGAATTCACTGGTATGAACTTTAGGACCATCACAAGTTTGTATATTTTATTTGTCATACTTAACTATGCTAATAGCATATAAACCAATAGATTATGTGAGAAAATATTTATCTCTCCATTGTATTACTATACAAATAACAAGTTTCTTTACAAATGTACTATACATAATGCAATACCTAATTATAATTCTATGTCAGATGTTCCTTTCTCCTCCAAAGGCAACATGCTTTCAAACAAGATCCACATTTTTTTTAAATCTTAATTGAACAATGGAGGACATGTGTGCATCTCACTACTTGGACACTCAAGATTCCACTAAAAACCTTCTCAATGCCAATTATGTTCCCAATGATGATGTTACTAGTGTGGCATTATAGGACGACACTATGAGCTTTGCTCACATATCTTATAGCTTATGTTCAACAATTGAAGACTAGAGTGCACAAAATAGAGAAAAGTATGAAGCTTATGATGAAATGAAACAATAAAATTTATGCACAAGTTTCACAACATCTTCTTGATTTATTTTGGGTCTTAAGCTTAACACGATATGAACAAAAAGGAACCGTGAGGTTTTTGATGAAATGCAATCACATATATACTAAAAATTTAATTTAAAAATGTATCTTTGTTCTATTTTAAGCACTCTACAACTTGAAATGGGATCGCAAAAGCAACATTGAGAATATGAAACTACTTTTAAATACTTGCTTGTATTTTTGTATTAAATCTTCAGGTTATTTACAAGAACCGTAGACCAATGAAAGTATAGTACTCTACATTTTGTTATAGTTTCAATATTATATATATTCATTGTTGTTGCTTACATTATACTATTACATTTAACATTTTATGGTTCAAGGTCATGCCAACAAGCACCTAGATAAAGATGATAAAATATTTGATTGTATGACATGATTGCTTACAACATGATAACAATTGCAAAATATGGACACCAACTTATTTAGAGCTATCAAATCCATCAGTAAAGTCATATATGTTCAGGGAAAATCAAGGGTTGTCTTAACCTTAGACATTGCTATAAAAGGACAATTCACTCTAAATTAGAGAAATACAATCAACTGTGCCTTTATTGTTGAAGACTGACAAAACGAGACAAGATAATGTAAGAAAACTATTTCCCAAAGCCTACATTAATCTATGCCTTCATTTTTAGAATATCAGCTATTACAATACAGAATTACTAACACCTATTTTAATACAACATTTGTAGGCACTAGCAAACTGCACGAAGGAGAAACAATATGCGATGCTTCACCCATCAAACCAAATCTCTTGGGAACTTAATGTTTATGTTCAATATTTATTTTTGAGCTACCCATGCAACATACTTCTATATTTTCTTGTCTAGTGCCCGTTAGACAAACACTTGAACATGTATATATTACTCTAAGCAACTTGTTGTTTATGAATATGTAACTATCACTACATGTTAAGAATTCTACATCGTAGTATTGTCTATGGACTGATAGACTAATGATTAATATTATGTTGACAACTTTGTTACTCATTTAATTTGTCATAATTAATAAATGAAACATACGAAAACTAATATCACCTTATTTGCAAAAACTTTTAATATGTATTGCATTTAAATTATTGAAACAATATACAATGACATAATTTATTATTAGCAATCTAGCTATTGCATATACAAATACAATACAACACTTACTTGGTGTTAACTCCTAGGGAGACGGTTAAGGTTTTGACTCATCCTGGTGGTCTGAGTACAGGAGAGTTTCCTAAACCTTTGAAATAACCAACAGATTCCCCTCACCCCATCACCATGCATAGCCGCCTCCCATGGTATACCATGCATAGTCGTCTCCCATGGCATACCATGCATAGCATATCCCTGGCATACTATCACTCTAGAGACATCTCAGTTAACCTCACCTTGTGAAAAATCATCGTGTTACGATGACCTACACCCTCTATAGTCGATCGTATTTATTGATTCACTAACGCCATCAATATGACAATTTGCATGATTTATATTTATAAGGCGTAAGATAAGATTCAGATAAAAGGTTTCAATCAAAATTGTTTCAATTTATTATTTATTAATGTCAAATTCAGTTGAATTCTATTTATTAAACTATTATAATCAAATTGTTTTACTAAGAATTTAATATAAAATTTAGTATGTTTTGAATTTATTAATTTTAGCTAGGATAGGATTAAAAATAAATAAAACTGTTTCACTCTTGGACAATAATCTTTCTTTCACCTAAGGGTTGAAACAATTTCTCTTGGGATGGATAAATAGATTAAGTATAGTTATGCATTAATCTTTCTTTTACCTAAGCGTTGAAACAATTTCTCTTTTGGGATGGATAGATAGATTAAGTATAGTTATGAAAAGATAATTAATTAATTAGTTTATAATTTATTTCTCTTTTGGGATGGATAGATAGATTAAGTATATTTATGAAAAGATAATTAATTTATAATTTTTTTAATATTTAATTTGAAATAGATATATTCAGATGTTTATTAATGTAATTTTGTTGATTGTTTGGAGTATTAGAAATGACAAAAGATTTGAATAGTTTCAAGTAGAATAAATAAATTATGTATGAGTAAAAAGAAATTCAAAATATGTTAAGTTAGTTGATACTAGAAGTTTACTTACCTAGTTAAAATTGGGTATTATGTGGTTGTGATTATTTTAATCAATGGAATTGATTTAGATATAACACCTAAATTTAATAGATTGACATTGAGTAAAGCTGAATAATGTTTGTTGTAGTGTTTTAGAGTAAAGTTTTAACTAGATGAAAATGTTAGATAATTGTGTTTTCCCTACCCACACACATCAATTTGTAAAGACATATGATATAATTTATAATATATATTATAATTAAATATTTTATATAATTTACAATATATTATATGATATTTTTTTAATAATATATATTATAATATTATAAATTACAATACATATATTTTTGATACTATTATTTTAATATTATATTGCAGTGATTATTACTATTTTTTAATTTATATTATATATATTTACATTATATTAATAGTTTATATTATATATTACATTAGATATATTTATATTATATTTTTTATTTTATATATTTATTAGAATAATACATATTTTATGATATAAAAGATTAATATTATATTCAAAATATAAAATAATAAAATAAACTAGTATATTATTTTTAATGCATAATTTATAAGTATTATATCAAGATTGCTTGTGATTTTTTAAATATGGTGGGCCCACCATCGGTTTCCCACTGTGTACTTTTTCTAATTAAAATTTGTTATTCACATTTTAGCGCATAGTATTTCTAAACATATTTTTATCTTTGTAAAATTAAACTTTAAAAAAAATTTAATACAATAAAATAATAATGATTAATATCAAATTATTTATGATATATGAATATTATATTTAAAATTAATATTTTATTAAATAAAATATAAATTTAATTTAATTGAAGAGAAATAATTATATTTGTGATAAGTATTAACATTACTCTTAATTTTTCATAAAAATAATAAAAATTGATAACATAACACTAAACATTTTAAAAACATATAATCTCTAATAACCTAACAATAAATATCTAAAAAATATCTCATCTCTAATACTTTAATACAAAAAAAAAAGCTATAACCTTTCAAATTAAAAGTCTAAAATTTTAAATATGTTTAATAATTTTGACAAAATTAATTCTATATCATATACCATTTGACAAATTTGAAATTATTATTAAAAATAAATGTATATTATGATATGCTAAGTAACAATTTTAATTTTTTTATATTGAATATAATATATTATATAGAGTTATATCAAACAGAGTTTACAACAGTATCATGGATCATTTTACAAAACTACAAAATTACATCTACCCCTATCACTTTAGGGGAGTTAACGTTTCATGTATCCAAAAAGTATATGCACTAGATGTAAATCATTGTCTAGGGAACCATGTTGTCCATGACATCTGATTGTCTACCCATTTAAGCTTCAGGTTGTCATGGAAGATGTCATTATCTGGATTTGACATCCAAGCCTCCCAAGGAAGTGGTTGGATGACATAGATAGGCGTCTGATATTGTGAATCAATCCTGGGTTCTTGTTCAATGGGTGTTCCAAATGAGGGTTTCTTCTAAGGTGAAAGGCTAGATCCTATAGAGTATATGTGGACTCCTTGTATATCAGTCAAAGAGGCAAATCATGTGATGTCCCCTTGTATGATCATAGCCCCTTTGCCTTTCTAGTTATCTGATAACTTTTTACTATCTTTGATCTGCTTCAGCATCTGACTGATGGTAATATCATAGTCAAAATCTACCCTAGCTTTGGTAGAAATCTTGCATGGCACCTGCTCTTTGTCAAGCACATTCCACATCTCTCTGATAATTTTCAAAGCTTTGTGCTCCTTTACCTATATAACCATGGTGACCTACAAGGAAACATTATATGTAATGAGTCTCCGTAGGGACTCAGTAAGAATTCTTCTCCTACTACTAAAAATATCATCATTCCTAATTTTCCAAATATGCCAAAGAATGTAGAAAAAAAGAATAGACCATAAAGTGTTGCATCTTTTGTCCAAGCCCATCATATTCTAGGAAATAACATCTAGAATAGAAAAGTTACCATTGAGTTCCAACCCAAAAAAACTCCAAACAACTTTATCAAAATGACAGTCAAAGAAGACATGGAGGACCAACTCAGGTTCATAACAGAACGCATAGACATTTGGTTCCCCACCTAGTTTCTTAATTGAAAACCTACGCATAAGAAAATGCCACATGAAACAAAGAACTTTAGGCTCAGCAGGGGTATGCCACAATCTCACACGATGTTTACTCCAAGTAGTACAATCTAGGTTAAGACCTTTCACTTATCATTAAGATTCTCAAAGATAATATCAGTATCAACAAGGACCTTATACACTAACTTGGCCTTTGTGTTCCAAATGGGAGTGTCATCAGACCACTTGAGCATCTCGAGTCTATCCAGCACAACATAGGTGCTTTTAGGAAGTTTAAGGGTTATGCATGTATCCCTTAGGTCGATGGAGTAGGTCCTCTAGTGAGAGGGGGGATATCATATTTAGCTACTAATTCTTCCCAGGAGACCAGTTCCCCTTCCTTAATGATATCTAAGAAGAATCAGATACCCAAGGAGTCCCACTTCCTTTTAGAACATCCTTGCAATTGAGCCAAAGGTTTATCTCATTTGTTGAGGTTCCACCAGATGGATTTTTCACCGCACACATTCTTCTTCTGGTCAAAGATGTCATTACCTAAGACACTAAGTCTTACTTCCTCCCATCCCTTCCAGATAGAGTGGAATACTGCTGACCCTACCACTCTCTCTTTGAATTTCCCTGACATGAGATCAATTAATGGTAAGTTCTTCCAATACTTAGAATGAAGTGGAGTAGCTCTGCTAATGTTATTTCTGATTAGAACCTTCCAAGGATAATTCCCTTGTGCAACTTTGGCTATCCATTTGACAACCAGAGAAATACCCTTCCATCTAAGGTCTTTCAATCCTAGTCCTCCTTGCTCAGTTTCCCTAGTACACCATTCCCATCTTACTGCATGTGTTTTCTTCTTACCTCTACCATTTGACCATAGAAAGTCTCTAATAATTTTATGTATAAAATTAATCTATGAATGGTTAAAGAGCTAGACTGATGAGTAATAAATAGAGTATGCAGACAAAATATTTTGACATACTTGAAGCCTCCCTTCTAATGACAGGAATTTGTTATTCCATTTATTCAACTTCCCTTCTATCTTGTTCTTCACCCATTCCCACATGTTTTTCAAACCAGGCTTAACCGAGAATGGGATGCCTTTATAGTATGTGACTTGCTATACAGGCCGCCCCAATGAGAATCCAAACTGATTTCACCATCCTAGTGGGGAATCTTCCCATCCTAGCATGGTGGATTTGGGGATGGAAACCTTGCTTCCTGAGGACGAACAAAAGATCTCCAGCTTATCCATGAGGTATCTAAATTTAATCTCACTCATCTCTATCATAATAGAGGAGTCATCTCCAAATTGGACATTAGAAAGTTCCTCATCATTGGGTAACCTAATACCCTTGACCCTTGGGGAGATAGAGTTGTCTCTGATAATGTAGAACAAGGAGTCTGTTGCAATCACAAATAGGGCAGGGGCTAGTGGGAAGCTTTGTCTTATACATCTGGTTAGGGGGGAGGATTTAGATATCTTCCCATTAATTCCCACCACTGCAGTAGCCCCCTTCATTAAGGTCAACACCATATGAGTGAATTCTTTGGGAAATCCCAGAGCTTCTAGCATCATCAAAGTGAACTTCCATTTAATCATGTCGTATGCCTTTTCATCATCTATCAAAAGCATGCTGACTTGTTCTCATGAGGATTTTGACCACTCCATAGTCTCCCAGTAGGTGATCAGGTTTTCCAACATGTATCTACCCTTCACAAACCTCATCTAGGTGGGGCTTATCACTTTGGGTAGTATATCCACCAGCCTCCTTGCCAAAACTTTAGCCAAAATTTGTATGACACATTGAGAAGGGTAATTGGCCGCCAATTTTTGATAAGTGTTTTATCCCCATCTTTAGGAATTAGTTTAATTATACCCGTGTTGATCTAAGATCCTAGGGACCCTACCTCAAAGGATTCATTGTAAACCTGTAACAATTCATGCCCATTCCAATCAATGTTGTCCTTTTAGAATTCAACAGGAACCCCATCGGGGCCAGGAGCATTCTCATTACTCATGTTTAGGATGACCCTGTTGATTTCTTTGACTATTATTGACATTCTTAAAGGTAGAACATCTTCCTCATTGAGTTGAGATGGGATAATATTTTTGATCTTGTTCCTCACCTCCTCCATACCTAAGTCTGTATCCTCCGAGGTAAAGAGATCAGAGTATAATCCTGCAAAAGCCTTTAGGATATCCTCCTGTGAGCTAAGAGTACATCCCTCTTGACATATGTAGTTAATTTTGATCTTGGCTTCTTTACTCTTAAGCATCTGGAAGAAGAACCTCAACCCCTTATATCCATCTTTGATCTAATCAACTCTAGCTCTGATTTTTGCACCATTGAACCCGTGTTGCTACAATTTCCTCAATGATTCTGGACCAAACTAGATTATCCAGGGCTTCCTCATTAGTTGGGTCTACTTGAATGGTTTTCTCTACTTGGAACAATCTCAAGTGTAGTTCTATTTCTTCCATCCTTGTGTCCTTATCTCTCTTCTTACCAACCACCTGGAAAATTGTTTGCCAACTATCGGTGCATTGAATCCATCTCTTGATGGCACTTTGATGATTTGTAATCTCATGGTTGAACCATCTAATCATAAGGGTTTCTACCTTGATGTCCTCGTTCCTTCGAAGTGTAGTGTTAAGAGAAAATGTGTTGCTTCCCCTATTGGGGTGTGGGGTGATTCCCAATTGGAAGATCGAACAAACTATAGGGCGGTGGTCCAATAGAGAATATGGGACCACTTTAACACTTACACCGTTAGTATCCTTTTTGAAACCAAAATGCTCTTTATTAACGTAAAATCTATCCAAACCGCAAAATATTCTTCTATTTCCTTTTTTGATAATAGACCAAGTGTTCCATATCCCTTCAAAAATCTATCCAGAAAAATTCTCTCTTCTACTCAGCGAGGGGATCAAATAAGTTAAGCTTACTAATCATCTTGGACCAGAAGTTTTTCTCATTACCTTTCCACTCCATCTTAGATCCTCCTCCTTTATCCTATAGGGATTCCACCATGTTTAAGTCTCCAAAAAAATCCAGGGTATATCCTTCATGCCACACATGCAATCCCAGACCTTAATCTTGTCATAGTGATCATTTGGTGCATAAACTGAGCATATGCAAAACTCAGTGCCATTGTGCTTAAGGGTAACCCAAAAAATTATGTTACACAGAGAGAAACCCCATTATTCTATATGGGGTTAATCAGAATAGTGCATCCCCCATTTCCATTTGGGTGGTTGGTATGGAAACTTTTGGCATCTTGCCAATTGCATTTCAGGGCAACCTCTAGGTTGAACCCTATTGCCTTCATTTCTTGTAGAAGAAGGAAATCACAACCATTCTCCATTTTAATGAACCTTTTAACTACATACTTCATGTCTAGGGACTCCAATCCCCACACATTCCAGGATGCACATCTGATATCCACGCTATTTTTAGGAGTCATCATCCATAGGAGCTTGGAAGCTCTTAATATAGTTAGGTAGTTTCCTTTTTTGAATCTTCAGTGGTTTGATATTGGATACATTGTTGCGTGGTCTGCCCCTCTTCCTTCTGATCTTGGTCTCCACTCCCTCATCCTCTGGTTTATCCCCCATCTCTCTCTTAACCAAGTCAGCCTTTCCAACAAAGGGTTTCCTGCACTTCTTGGCATTGAATGCAAAACTACTTTGAACATTTCCTTCGAATACAACAATGGCCATCTCAGGCTCCCTTATCTCACCCTCTTCCAAACTAACTTCCTTCATAATCTCCCTAGGGGAAGTGCAATCAACAACTGCATTGCTTTCCTTCTAATGAGGAGAACTAATCCCTTTGGGGGTGTTTGGGTGGCATGTGGGGGTTGGGATCACCATGATTGAAACATTGTTTAGCTTGTCTTCTATGTCGTAGGCTTCTATGATAGCTTCCAACCCACCATATGGTTTATCACTTGGGGATGTCCCAATATGCAAGCTGTCAACCTCATCTACATTGTCTAGACAAGAGTCTTGTATGGGGAGGACCTGACTAGGTTGAAACATAGGAGTCTTTTAGTTGGGAGGGATATTTCCTTTGTGTTTGTGGCCTAAGATCTTCTTGATCTTGTTAAGGACTATTTGTTGAGCATTCAAAGTCCTTTGTGTGGGTTTGGGACTTCGTGGATTCAACCCAAAGTCAATGTCCTTAATCTGAGGGAGGTTTTTTAAATCTTCTAGATTAGTTTCAACAGGAGGGATACATCATGAATCTTTATTGAATGCATTTCTGAGAGCATCAAGAGAGGCTTTGATCGCATCTGAGGAGACACAAGGTTCAACCTCCAAATTTTGGAGGGGGACAAGATTATCATCCACCTTGCTAGCAGAGGGTGAAGGGGCCTTCTTCTTCTGTGCAAAAGGTGCAGGGGATTTCTTCTTCTTGTTCAATAATTTCCATTCATGCCTCATGTGACCTTTCCTTCTACAAAGGAAACAAGAATTAAGATCCCCTAAGAAGGAAACTAGGCAACTGTAGGATTGGCCACCAAGGTCGAAAACAATCTCAATCGGGAGGTCAATCCCTAGGTTGATTGTAATCAAAATCCTGGCATCGGTATGAGAAAGAAGCACATTAGTTTTATCAACCCTAAGGACTGTGTCGAAGGGTTCCATGGCCTGCGGAATAATGTTCCACAATAATGGAGCGAGATTACCAACAATCATCCAACGAGGGATTGATAGGACCGAGGCTTCATTGTGGGCAGCGTCAGGAGACTAGGGTAGAGCCCTAAAATAGGCAGAGCCAATCTTCCAAAATTCTCTAGTAACAATTTCTTTCTGGGAGTTAGGGTTTTTAAAAAAAATTAAAAAGCCCTTTTTGAACCATACGGAGAAAAGAAAAATGGAAACCATATTGTTTGCCCCAAATGTTGTGGAGCCAGTCATTAAGAAAGGTCCTCGACGAGAGTTTACTAATGTCCTGGGCTGCCAAAAAGATGATTGAGTTCCTAAGACTATCCTTTTCTTTCTCTATAGCAATGGACATTTGAACATTAGGTTTGATAATTCAAGCATTAGTAGATGCAGAATTCTTACCTATAGCACTGGTTCCATCTCCTGCTCCTGGGTTTCGGTTGCCATCGATGACAAACTTTACCTTTGGTGGGATAACAATATCCTCCCTCAACGCTTGCTTGAAGGTCTTGGCCTTGCCTTTTGTATTAGCGCCTGGAGAATGAGAGCCCATACCTCGACCCAGAGAGAATAAATGAAGGGGACAGCGCGGGGATCCAACATTAACTGCTGTCAGGCCAAGGTGGCCAAGTACATGAATTTCCAAAGCCCATTGTTCTAAGAGAAAATCATCTAATGATAGCTAATACAGGAAAAACAAAAATTCAACTATTTTAATTATTACTTTTTAGACATAAATAAATACCATACTATAAATCTTTTATTTACTTAAGAATTATTATATTTTAAATATAATTATTATTAACAAATATATTATCAATCTAAATACATATTAAAATAAAAATTCTTATTATATTATCTATTTCTCATTTCAATTGTCATGCTATCTTTCAAGAAATTGTACGAACAAAATTGTTATCTTTCAACAAATTGTAGGAACAAAATTATTTGTAATTTATTTTGTAACTCTCTCAATTATTATCCAGCATTTCTTACACTTAAAATATTCATTATTTTTCTAAGTAGAATTTTAACATCTTCAATAGACTTATTAAAAATATATAACATAAAAAAATAAAGAAGTCATAATATCATATATATCAATAAATATGATCGGCTGCAGGTGAGGCTGACTGGGACGGCGCCGGACTGACAGTACCTCAGGGATGGGCTATGCATGGTATGCCATGGGAGGCGGGGGAATCTGTCGGCTGCATAGCATAGTAGTTGAAAATGGCATAGAAAACAAAATAAAATTAATAATAAATCAAACCCTTACTCAAGCGCCACATGGGAAACATTGGGATTGGGTTTGTCCTTCTTGCTGGGCGCCTAATCCCATTTCCATTTCTCTTGCTCTTTTTTAATGCTCTGTCAAACTTTTTTTATATTTTGTCGACTGTGCACAGCGGACCTTGTATTCTGGCCTCTTTTTCTTTACGTTGCTGGTTTTTTTTTATATTAGTCTTCCTCTTTCCGAGATTGCGACATAGACTGAGGAGTTCCTCCTTTATTTACTCTGTGTTTACTTTAAGACCACGGTACAGTTTCCTATGTCTGCGTTTTTCTTCACATGGAGGGTTGCGCAAAAGGGTGGCACACCTCCCTTCCTCATGTATGTTTGCTTTCTTTTATATTAGTTACTTTCCCTAGGAGCACCGCCTTGGGTGGGATTTTCTTTTTTAATGTATCTTTTATTCGTTCCCTGCCCAAGATAGCGCCATTTCCTAGGGATGAAATTTAGGTGTTTTAAAAGCTTTTCTTTAACCTTTTCTTACCTTGGTCTACGCGCCTCCATGCTGGAAGTTTTAGCTATATAAAACAACTGAGTTGTAAAATGAAATTATTTAATTTATGCTCCTGAATTTCATAATTATAGTAGGAATATGAGTGTAGATGTGTTTTATTAATATAACTAGTAATGACACTTTAGTGTGCAATGGGAATGTCGTAGAGTTATGAAAAGGTACCTCTCTCTCTTTTCTTTCCCTCCACACACACACACACTATCACTCGATCTAGACACATCTCCCTCTCTCTATCCATCCCCCTCTCCATGACCCCTTTCTTATACCTTTAAGTCTGCATAGATTGGACGTTGGAAAGCCGACTCAAGGCTTATAGGCTACGGAGACGTTTATTGATATATTCTCAGCCATCAACATCGTTTGTCAAACAATACATTGCCTATGTTGTTTGTCAATTTGTCATCTCCTTTTTCAAGAAGGAAAATCAACATATATTTATAAATTATAGATATATTTACTTCTTTAATTAATATATACATAATTATAAATGATTTAGAATACATCTATATCTCAATATTTTTAAAATTGTCTCTTTATTTTAAATTAAACAATTGTAAGTATGTTAAACTTTGTCATTTTAGGAGTTCAAATAGATCTTGTTACTTATTCTTCTAATCCTGGAAATAACACTTAAGAATCTTGGCCTTTAAATAAACTAAGGTGACCGTTTAATCTTAAAATTCTTTAATTTATAAATAGTTGATCAAGTACTACTTGATTAGATATTAGAGAATTTTGTTTTTTACACCACGATAATCCAATGAATTGGTAATTCGACATACAAATTAAATAATATTTATATTTTTCCTATAAATAATGTGCTGGCAACTTCCTTGTGATTATTTATTTATATTATATTTATAATACATTATATTATAACAATTATTAATTATATATATATATATATATATATATATATATATATATATATATATATTTATTNAATTATTAATTATATATATATATATATATATATATATATATATATATATATATATATTCATTGTTTATTAATAATATTAAAAACATATTTAATAGTTATATTACATAAAAATAATAATTATAATACAAATTTCATATAAATTCAACACATTATTGTTTATCAGTATTTTGGTCAAAGAACAAATAGGGAGATGTGATTTAAGAGCAACAATCTGCAATAAGTAGCAGACAACAACAATTAGGTGATAGGAATAACAAAAGTGTAAAACAAGAATCAAGAGACTAACATAATAAACCACAAAGGAAGCTATTTACCTGATGTGTTGTCATCCGGAAATTCCAAAATATAAATAAATCAATGGTAGGGTATTTATTCAATTTGCTCTTTACATTTAGACGGAAACGTCTAAACAATAATCTAATTCTTAGTTTTTCGCTGGATAGCCACGCATCACTTATATGTTTGAAATTGACATGTCTAGTCATCCGTCGCTTCTGACATCAATTTTTTGGAGAGTGCAAAGATTTGACAGGCTTTACGGTGGAGCACAGACAATGAAAAATGTTAAAGTGCACTGCCCTATGGAAACATGAAACCATACAATTCATCGACTAATGAGAAATTAAAAAGGATCATTGGAAAGCAACTTAGAATCCAATGGTCAAAACCCTTACGCATTTCATATCTCTCTTTCATCACCAGCCAAACCTTCTTAACCAACATGTAAAGTGGTGAAAATAAATGAACGGTTTAGATGAATTCAATGGTATTCATTCTCTCTCCCCATTTTCCTACTGTTAGATTGTAAAATTTATCTTGGGCTCTTTCATATGGAAACGCCTACGACATAATACATTTAGTTTAGTTTTTATAAAATTATTTTTATAAAATTATAATATGTAAACAATTTAAATAAATTTCAAAACTTAAATCTTTTTAATGGCTGAAACACTATAACATTTGTACCCGCAACTCCACTTTAACCATATATACCAAATCGAATTGACCATTAACAACCGCTTGTTCAATTTACAAAATTTAAACAAAATCACCATTTACTTGGGAAGACCCCTACCACTCCTCCCTTGTAAATAGCATATTAAAAATTTCACAATATCATAAAATAGCATTTATCCCATAGACACTAACACCTTCCTTTTGTTCGTCTCCATCTCTCTATATCTCTAACTATTTATAGAATATTCTAAATTTTCAGTAACAAATGGATAGTTTTGGTAGCATACATATGAATAGAATGTTGTCCAAGAGCTTCATACAATTTTACCCTTTATTCCCAGACCATTATGACCCGATTTACCTACACCAAACAATGACTTGACTTAATTTATGTCTTAAAAGACACCAAGGAGTGTATAGCCATTATCTAAGGCCTCCTCTATGACTGCTTTCCTCCATGACTTGTCTTATTTTTTGGAGCAACACATAATTCGTTAGGCTAAGTGGTCATATGGATCTTTGTGATCAGTCACCTAGCAACTCCTACTGTGTGGGAGATGCATGTGTTCATCTGTGTCACCATCAATGGCCATAATTACCATAACAAGTCTTCTCTTGTGACCCCTGTGAATAATTTTCCAGGTAAGAGGGGAATTGCAATGGGTGGGCCCAAAAGGTGTAGAAGGTTAATTAGGATTTATTTTATATTTTTTAATACATTTATGTTGTGCATAAGGTCAATTAGTAGAGGAGGTATGGGGTATAAAGATGGAGAAATAAATATTTTTGTAATTGAAAAGTTTAAACTTATATTATTTTGAAATGAGTTAAATCATTTAATATATAAACATTTAAAAATATATTCTTCTATTTCGTTATATTCTTAAAAAAAAACTAACACTAAGATGTTTTTGTATTTCTTTATATTCATATTTACTAAGATGATAAGATCATAGTCATTCAAACTTTCCGAGCAAAGTAATATTTTGTAAAATTAAGTTTAGTAATTTTTTTGTTAATATTAATATCAATATTAAAAATAATCTAATTGTATATCTTGAAAATATTACTTCAGTGACAATTATACATGTTCCTAATTATCTTTATCCTTCATACCAATGCATCTATTCATATTGTAACTCTATATAAATACTATGAAGGTGAATATTTTTTATTATATTTGTATATAAATATAATCATTTTGACTTGATGCTATCATGATACAAATGTAATCTTCTTTTTATTATTACTAAAATATTTTTATGATTATAATTTTAATATCAACTAACAAAAAATATTTTTATGCTTTTAATTTTAATGTCAACTAACAAATTTTTTTGTATGCTTATAATTTTAATGTCAACTAACTATGTCTTATGAACATAACTAAATTAAATATAGCTCACCCTAATAAGTTAAGCCTTAGTTTAAATATAAATATTTTTGACAATTATAAATATTAGAAAAAGATATGATGCATTCATTGATAGTTATGGCATGAGTGTGGGAATCTATTCTCCATGCATCCACAACAGTTATCCACATGATGACATGTAACTGATTGAATGTTTGAAGATGTTAAGTTGATCACCAAAATGCAGAAGGATAATACAAGGCATTAAATCAGTTAATGGATTGTATTGTCATTGATGTCAACTTGATATAATCTAATCAGTTATAATCAAAGTGTCAAAGACTTCAGAGAATAAAATAGATAAAGATTGTGCTTTCTGTAATGCATAAAAGAAAAGCATTCACATTGTGACTACAAACATCGACGGTTAGTGGAACCCGACGGATAGAGATCATCGACAGCCAAGTCACAGTGATGCCCGAGAAAGAACACCAACGAACATTACCGATGAGAAGAATCACAAGCTAACCAGACGGCCATAAATATAGAGTAAACTGACGGAGAAGCCCAAGGGAACTGGAGTGTTGACCGACGCTATCAGAAAGTTAAACTAAAATTAACTTGAGTTCAGAAATGACAAAATATCTAGCTAGCAGAGCTAAATATAGAGTTAACTAGTAGTTACCATTGTTTTCATTGACAAGATAAGCCAGAGATAAGTAATGGATTTAAAGCTATTTTGTCCAGCTGGCAAAAAGATCTCAGTGAGACAAAACAAGAGTTTTTCTTTAAATCTAATTGGCGAGAATTGTGGATCACACCAAGATCAAGAAGATCAAGAACCTAACAATGGTGATATCATGTCTATAAAGAGACATCTCAATTCATTACGAATTGGTGTGGGGAAAAGTAAAAGAGGATGCTGAAGAGAAACTGACGAAGAGAAACTTCATACAGTGCTGATCAACAAGCTGAGGAAAGAGATAAAGAATTATGCAGACATCGAGGAACAGAGCACAGTATCACCGAGAAGAATCAAAGTGGAGCAAAGGTATAAATAGAGTTATACTAATCATAATATTTTTGTGAGATTACAATAGACCTAAAAATCTTCAAGTATAAGCTGTATATGTGAACATATCATATTGTTTCAGTTTAACCATTGATTTAGAAAGTCTCTTAATTGAGTGGGATTTAGAGATCCTTTCTATATTGAGTTACATCCAATGGAGTATCAAAAAGTCTCATCATGAAGATAGCATGAGATGCTGGATACCTATTGACAGGCCAAGTGAGTGTTTGATCAAGGATGGTAGCATAGAGATGCCCGATATCAAGTGACAGACTAAACTTTTAAATCCTCTAACAAGGTTATACCTAATAGTGTATTTGTAACCTTTAATAGGCTTGGCTCTTTACCGATCTCACTTCAGAAGAGTGAAAATTTTGGGTTACCGGTCCCAAGTGGTTTTTCTCTTAACAGGGTTTCCACGTTAAAAATTCACGTGTTAATGTGTTTATGAGTCATTACTTTAGGGTTTTGCATTACACTTAACTTAATTGGATTGATCGGTATACTCTAGATAATTTAATGTCTTTCGGTAAATTAATAGACTACTATTCGGTAAATCTATAGTAGAAGGTTTTACAAAGCATTCCAAGCATTAATAATTTGATATAAGTATTTGGAGGCATTCATCTTATAGGACTGAAGATAACTAGAGGTACAATATTGTGGTACTAAGTTTTAAGGGTTGATTATTGGAATGTTTTTGAGGCCACTGATTCACCCCCCCTCTCAGTTATTACTAACAATTGCTAGCAGAGCTTGTGTTCTTAGAAAGGGAGTTTAACAGCTCAAGCAAAAGATCACAAGATGAATAGACGAGATGTGCCCAAGTCAAGAATAAAGACAACTTTACATCATGGAAAAGAAGAATAAGACTCCACCTATCAGGTATTGGAAATAATATTATTCAATATTTAGATACTGAATATGTGTTTCCTATAGGACCTTATATTGTTGAGCAATTAAGAGTCAAACATGAGTATAAAAACATGATGATAGAATTTGCATCATCACTCTCTGATGCTGAGTTTGAGGATGTAAAAACTTGTACCTCTACAAAACAAATTTGGGATAAGTTGAAGCTTGTACATGGAGGACATGCCAATGTACTTAGAGAAAAGGAAGAAAGCCTAAGAGGGAGGTTTGATGACCTAAGGATGAAAGAAGGAGAAAACATTACTCAGTATAGCTGTAGAATCAAAGAGGTAGTAAATGCTATCTGAGGAGTTGGAGGTGTACTTGAAGAGGAGACAGTGGCAAGCAAAATCTTAAGAACCTTATTGCCTATTTATGCTATTTGAGTTTCTTCTATTCAAGAAATGAGAGCAGTTGCAAACAATACAGTTACTCTAGATAGTCTGATTGGTAGACTGATTTCATTTGAGATGAATAAATTTGACAGTAGTGTCTTACCATCCATAGAATCTGAATTCAAATCTTCTCTAAAGAAAAGTAACTCAAGTCATAGACATACTATTAGAAATTATAGTGACAGTGATAATGAGGATCAAGGACTTGATGAGATTGAAGCACTTATGGCAAGAAGATTGCAGAGAGGCAAAGGTAGATACAAAGGTAAATTTCCACTTGTATGTTTCAATTGTAAAGAGGTTGGAAACTTTGCTGCAAGATGTCCAAACCGAAGAAAAGATGACAGAGGAAATGACAGACCTTATGAGAAGAAGTTTGACAAAGGTGAAAATAGAGATTACTGAAGCAAGCGACAGTCTGACAAGAGAGATACCCGAGACTATAAGGACAAAGGGAAGAAAGATTGTTACCTAGCTAAGAACAAAGCTGATGACACTGACACCGAATCAGAAGAAGACATCAAGATGGTATTTGTAGCCATGAAGGATGATTTAGATGAAGATGAAGAAAGGTATGTAAAAAATGCACTCATATCTAAAGTTAGTAAAAATGATGTATGGATCATAGATAGTGGTTGCACTCACCATATGACCGGTGATAAACAAAAATTTGAGACTTTTGAATATTATAATGGTGGTTCAGTAAGAATGGACAATGATACACCTTGTCTAATTGAAGGTAAAGGAACCATAATGTTGAATAACCTGATTAAATGTGAAAATGATTACTGGTTAAAGGACTGAATTACATCTTGTTAAGTGTTTCTCAGTTGAACAATTCAGGTCACAGAGTAGCATTTGAAAATAAGAAGGCAAATATCTTCAATGAATCAGGAAGATTGATTGGTACCAGTGAGCAGACAAAAGGTAACCTTTTCTATCTTGATGACACTAACACCACTTGTCTGATGGCTAGAAACGAAGACTTATGGTTGTGGCACAAAAGATTGTGTCAAGTGAACTTTGACAACATGATAAAGATAAGCAACAAAAGGAATGTCAGAGGCTTACCGAGAATGACTAAGCCCGAGCATATCATGTGCAAAAATTATCAAAAAGGTAAGATGACAAAGTCTAGTTTCAAGAGCCAAACTCGTACATCTACAGCAATTCTAGAATTAGTGCATATAAATCTATGTGGACCATTGAGAACAAAGAGCTACTATGGAGATAGGTACTTTATTCTCTTTGTTGATGATTTTTCTAGAATGATGAAAGCCATGTTTTCAAAAGATAAATCAGAAGCATTTAAGATGTTTAAATGGTACAAAGCAATGGTAGAAAAATAAAGTGAAAAGAAATTGAAATGATTAAGGTCAAATAGAGGAGGAGAAATTACTTCAGAAGAATTCACTAACTATTGCAATGCTTATGAAATTAAAAGATGGGTTTCTGCACCAAGGACACAACACCAAAATGGAATTGCTGAGAGGAGAAAAAGATCAATTGTTGACTGTGCAAGAACATTGATGATTGAGAAAAGAATCACTCAAACATTTTGGAGGGAAGCTTTCAGTCATGTTATCTACACACTAAACAAAGTACAATTGAAGAAGGACACAAAGAAGACACCATATGAGCTTTGGTATGGTCATACACCCAATGCAAGTTACTTCAGAATCTTTGGTAGTCAATGTTATATATTGAAGGATTATAGAAATGGAAAACTTGACTGCAAAAGTGAAGAAGGCATCTTCCTAGGGTATTCAACCAAAAGAAAGGATTATAAATGTCTTAACAAGTCATCTAAAAAAATCATTGAAAGTGCAAATGTAAAAATATATGAATTTGCAGAAAAGAATGATAAGGAAAGCAAAAAGGAACTGGAGGACTACAACCAGTTTGTTTATACAAAACCTAGCACTCTACCTGAGAAACAGTGTGTCACTCCTGAGCATCATAACATTGCACTCGAGCATCAAGCTACAATTACCGATGATCAGGATAATACTCAAGATGATGTTCCAAACAATGGAGATGAAAATGAATGTGAAGAAGATAATCGAAATGATGAACACAGAGTTGAACCAAAACTTTCCAAGTATGTCAGAAGACATCATCCACAAAATCAAATCATAGGAGACAAGAAGGATGGAACAAGAACAAGAAGTAAGTCACTTAACACCAGATGTTTACTTTGTGATTTTGAGCCTAAATCTATTTACAATGCACTTGAGAATGAAGAATGGGTTAGTGATATGAATGAAGAGATAGAACATATTGAGAAGAACAATACATGGATACTAGTACCGAGACCAGATGACAAGAATGTCATCAGTACCAAATGGATATTCAGAAACAAGATGAATGAGAATGGATAAGTCACTAGAAACAAAGAAATATTAGTATGCAAGGGATATGAACAAGAAGAAGGTATTGATTATGGACAAACCTTTGCACCCATTTCTAGACTAGAAGGAGTTAGAATCTTACTTGCTTATGATGCATTTAAAGGATTCAAGGTATACCAGATGGCTATCAAATCTGCATTCCTAAATGGAATATTAGAAGAAGAAGTATACATTGAACAACTAGATGGGTTTGTTGATCCAGACAAGAGAAATATGGTATGTAGACTACACAAGGCCTTGTATGGATTGAAGCAAGCACCGAGAGCCTGGTATGAAAGACTTCACTCATATCTCATTAGCATAAAATTTGTTAGAACAAGTGAAAATAGCAATCTGTACTTAAAAGAAGATACCGATGGTAATATTCTAATTGCTGAAATTTTTGTTGATGATATCATTTTTGGAGGAAATGAATTGTTATGTAAATCCTTTGCTAATAAAATGAGAAAGGAATTTGAAATGTCTATGTTTGGACAGATCAAATTCTTTCTTGGTCTATAGATTCTTCAACAAAATGCAGGCATATACATCACTCAGTCCAAATACATCAAGGAAGTACTGAAGATATTCAAGATGGAAGATTCCAAACCACTTGGAACACATATGGCTACTAGATGCAAGCTGACAAAAGAAGACAAGAAAAATGAGGTAAATCAGACCTTATATAGATCAATCATTGGAAAACTGATGTATGTTGTTCATGCCAGACCAGATATAGCACATGCAGTGGGGATTGTTGGAAGATTCTCTGCTAATCCCAAAGAATCACATATGATTGTTGTCAAAAGAATTTTGAGATATGTGAAGAACATAGAGGACTATGGCTTATGGTACAAGAGAGAAGAAACATTTGAGATACAATTCTATGTAGATGTTGATTGGGCTGGAAACAATGATGACCAAAAGAGAACAACTAGAGGAGCATTCTTCATGGGTGACAAACTTGTCACATGGATAAGAAAGAAGCAAGGATGCATCTCTCAGTCTACTGCAGAAGAAGAATATGTGGCTTCTACTACAAATTGCTCCAATATTGCATAGATCAAACAATTACTAGAAGGTATGCATATGAATATCCTTGAGCCAGTAATTATCTATTGTGATAATACCAGTGCAATAAATATTTCTAAGAATCCAGTCATGCATGCTAAGACTAAGCATATTTCTATAAAGTATAACTATCTGAGAGAACAAGTGCAAGCAAAGGAAGTGAAACTGGAATATGTTCAATCAAAGAAACAATTAGCTGATATATTCACCAAGCCATTATCGAAGGATACTTTTGAGTACCTAAGACAGAGACTAGGGGTTCAACCCTTGTCTATCAATCAGTAATCTAACTAGGAGGTTGCATTAGCCTATACCAAATCTGAAGATTAGTCATGTTGATGCAAACACTGAGATGGAAAGCAACAAATACATATGTACATTGCAAGGTACATATCCACACCAAAAACCAGAACATTGTATTGCTGATGGATAGGGAAATTCAAGGAATATATTATGCAAAGTCAATAGATAATAAATCAAGAAGTATTTTTGTTTAGCATTATTGTCAAAGGGAGAGATGATCTTCTAATTATCATAAAGGAAAAGGGAGAGCTGTTCTCATTACCATCAAGGAGAGATATTCTAAGGGAGAGAAATTGATTACACCTGAAATATCCATCTAAGGGCGAGAAGTAACAAAGGGAGAGAGTTCAAACAAAGAGAAAGATTGTTGTCAAAGGAAAAAGAGATTATCAAGAAGAGGAACAGTCAAGGAAGAGAACATATCAGAACAGAGATATCAGATGATACATCTATCCACTAAAGGGAGTAAAGATTGAAGATAACCACTCTGCAAGAAACAAATCTAAGCTATTTTTGAGCTTACGGAGAGTCGGACATTTGTAATAGTCACATTAGAAAAGCTTGATGAAACTGTATATTTTATATTGTATTAGTGACAGTATAGTATGATAATGTAGTATGTTACCATCAATGCCAAAGGGAGAGATTGATGACATGTAACTGATTGAATGTTTGAAGATGTTAAGTTGATCACCAAAATGCAAAAGGATGATGCAAGACATTAAATCAGTTAATGGATTGTATTTTCATTGGTGTCAACTTGATATAATCTAATCGGTTATAATCAAAGTGTTAAAGACTTTAGAGAATCAAAGAGATAAAGGTTATGCTTTCTGGAATGCATAAAAGTCAAGAATTCACATTGTGACTACAAACACCGATGGTTAGTGGAATCCGATGGATAGAGATCACCGATAGTCAAGTCACAGTGACGCCTGAGAAAGAACACCGACGAGCATTACCAACGAGCAGAATCACAAGCTAACCTGATGGCCAGAAACATAGTGTAAACTGATAGAGAAGCCTGAGGGAACTAGAGTGTTGACCGACGCTATCATAAAGTTAAACTAAAATTAACTTGAGTTCAAAAATGACAAAATATCTAGCTGGAAGAGCTAAATATAGAGTTAAGTGGTAGTTATTATTGTTTTCATTGACAAGATAAGCCAGAGATAAGTAATGGATTTAAAGTTGTTTTGTACAGTTGGCAAAAAGATCTCAACAAGATAAAACAAGAGTTTTTCTTTAAATCTGATTGGCAAGAATTGTAGATGATGCCAAGATCAAGAAGATCAAGAACCTAACAATGGTGATATCATGTCTATAAAGACACATCTCAATTCATTATGAATTGGTGTGGGGAAAAGGAAAAGAAGATGCTGAAGAGAAACTGATGAAGAGTAACTTCATAGAGTGTTGATCAACAAGCTGAGGAAAGAGCTAAAGAATTCTGCAAACACTGAGCAACAAAGAACAACACCACCAAACAAAATCAAAGTGGAGTAAAGGTATAAATAGAGTTATACTAACTAGAATAGTTTTGTGAGATTACAAGAGATCTGAAAATCTACAAGTATAAGTTGTATATGTGAACATATCATACTGTTCTAGTTTAACCATTGATTCAGAAAGTCTCTTAACTGAGCAGGATTTAAAGAGCCTTTCTATATTGAGATACATCCAATGGAGTATCAAAAATTCTGATCATGAATATAGCATGAGATTCCAGATACCTATTGATAGGCCAAGTGAGTGTTTGATCAAGAATGGTACCATAGAGATGCCCGATATCAAGTGACAGACTAAAATTTTAAATCCTCTTACAAGGTCACACCTAATAGTGTGTTTGTAACCTTTAACAGGGTTGGCTCTTCACCAAGCTCACTTTAGAAGAGTGAAAATTTTGAATTACTGGCCCCAAGTGGTTTTTCCCTTAAAAGGTTTCCACGTTAAAAATCCATGTGTCAATGTGTTTATGAGTCATTACTTTAGTGTTTTGCATTACACTTAACTTAAGTGGATTGATTGGTATACTCTAGATAATTTACTATCTTTTGGTAAATTAACAGACTGCTATTTGGTAAATCTACAGTAGAAGGTTTTACAAAGCATTCTGAGTAGTTGTAATTTGATATAAGTATTTGGAGGCATTCATCTTATAGGACTGAAGATAACTAGAGGTACAATATTGTGGTCCTAATTTTTAAGGGTTGATTATTGGAATATTTTTGAGGCCACTTATTCATGCCCCCCCTCCCAGTTATAACTAACACCACAGTCCAATGCATTATATCACCTGTTTATTATTTACCTCTGCAATTGTAATATTTGTTAGTGTGGTTCCCAAAGCCTTAGAATTACCTTCAATTTAGTGTTTGTGGTCTTTATGTTGGTTTTTCGCATGCATTAAAAATTAAAAAACTAATGGTTTTGTTATGAAATTCAAAAGGAGTACATCTCAAAATTTTGTTCTCTTATATCATGGGCATTCCAATCTAGGAGGATCTGGAGTTAACAACAACAAATTCACTTGATATGGTAGGTAAAGGAAGAACTTGCCTAAGTTGGGAAGCATGATTTAATACCATATTGGGTATAACTAGAGGTTTGGCTTACCTCCATGATAATTCTCATGTACGCATTGTGCACATAGAAGTTAAACATGTCAATATTATGCTAGATGACAAATTCCAGCCCAAAATTTAGTTTTTTATGAGCCCTATTTTTTCCCAATGATTTAGATCTAATAATCATCAAATTATTCAATTTTGATCCCCTGTATTCATGGGTAATAATGGTCTAGAATATGCATTCCATGGTTACAATGCTCCAGAATATGCAGTCCATGGTTACACTACTCTAGAATATGCAATCCAGAGTATGATAAGCTGATGTGTACAACTATGGAGTGCTCTTTCTGGAGATCATTAGTGGTAGAAAGTCTATGCAGATAAGACTTCCATATGATATGCAACTTCTACTTCCCTTCGTACAACTGTAATTATATTCACAAACTTGAAGGCCACGGTCTGCAACAAAAAAATGGTGGCTTTTGGTTCTATTTACAGACAATGCATTACTCTATTCTTACGATCTAAATTTTATGAGTACTAACCGAGTGAATTTTTCACTAAGATCTCGATTCTACAAATATTTTATCAATTTAAAGTAGCTATTAGTTTTCTAATGAGGTCATTAAAGTGTGCTTGTGATTAATTTTAATTATTGATGTATTTGATCATCTTGGTTTACAATGATTATAAGGCGTGCACGACAATCAAATAATATTAACATCAACATTAATTTTAATCTAGTCTTGGCTAAATCTGCCCTTTGTTTCCATAAAGAAAATTATTATTTGTCTCATATTTTCTCAAACAATATTGAAAATTGTTGGTTTTCATTACACTGTGAATTCGGTTCATTCCCTGCAAACCCAACTCCTTTTCCTGCGTTGGGATCAAGATAATCTTCTTCCTCATGATGATTATTTTCTATGATGTGGTAGTTAATATATGATGCAGAGAGAGTTTACTTGGGCATTTGCATGTCAGCTACATGTCGTATACTTACATTGACCCCTCTATCCTTTCCATGTCCGCATCCACTTAAAATACAAATGTGGTGGCCTTGAAACGATGAATGGCTAGGATCATTTTGATGGTAGTCATACGTTCAAACCAATTTTAGATTGTTGATTTCAAAATGCAGCTCCTCCTTCTCATATAGGGTGATTATACCTGATGCTATGATGATACTAATTTAGTCTTCTTTTTATTATTACTACCTAAGTATTTTTATGATTATAATTTTAATGTCAACTAACAAAAAATATTTTTATGCTTTTAATTTTAATGTCAACTAACAATTTTTTTATGCTTATAATTTTAATGTCAACTAGATATGTCTTATGAATATGCCTAAATTAAATATGTCCCACTCTAATAAGTTAAGCCTTAGTTTATATATAAATATTTAGGGTTTGACAATTATAAATATTAGAAAAATGATATGATGCAATCATTGATAGTTATGGTGTGAGTGTGGGCATCCATTCTCCACGCCTCCACAATAGTTATCCACATGTCATTCATGCTATGCATCGTCCAATGCATTATGCCACCTGTATATTATTTGCCTCTGTGATTGTAATATTTGTTAGTGTGGTTCCTGAACCTTCAGAATTACCTTCAATTCAGTGTTTGAGGTCTTTATGTTGTTCTTTCACATGAATTAGAAACAAAAAGTAATGGTGTTGTAATGAAATTCAATAGGAGTACATCTCAAAAATTTGTTTACTCTTCTATCGTGGGCATTCCAATCTAGGAGGATCTGGAGTTAACAACATCGAACTCACTTGATATGGTAGGTAAATGAAAAACTTTTGTAAGTTGGGAAGCATGATTTAATACCATATTAGGTCCAGCAAGATGTTTGGCTTACCTCCATGATCGTTCTCATGTACACATTATGCATAGAGAAGTTAAACCTACCAATATTTTGCTAGATGACAAATTCCATCCCAAAATTTAGTTCTTTATGAGCACTAATTTTTCCCAGTGATTTAGATCTAATAATCATTAAATTAGTCAATTTTGATCCCTCATATTGCACAGGTTATACTGCTCCATAATATGCAGTCCACGGTTACACTGCTCTAGAATATGCAATCCAAAATATGAGAGGTCGATGTGTATAGATAAGGAGTGCTCTTTCTGGAGATCATTAGCGGTAGAAAGTCTATGCAAATAAGACTTCCATATGATATGCATCTTCTACTACCCTCAGTACAACTCTAATTATAGTCACAAACTTGAAGGCCACCATATGCAATGAAAAAATTGTGGGTTTCGATTATGTTTACAGACAATTCATTACTCTATTCTTATGATCTGAATTTTATGAGTACTAACCGAGTGAATTTTTCACTAAGATCTAGATTCTGTAAATATTTTATCAAGTTAAAGTAACTATTAGTTTTCTAATGAGGTCATTCAAGTGTGCTTGTGATTAATTTTATTTATTGATGTATTTGATTGTCTTGGTTTATAATGCTGAGAAGGTGTGCACGACAATCAAATAATATTCACGTGAATATTAGAATTAATCTAGTCCTGGCTAAATTTGCCCTTTCTTTCCATAAAGAATATTATCATTTGGCTTGAATTTTCTTGAACAATGTTGATAGTTACATTGGTTTTCATTACAATGTGCATTCAGTTCATTCCCTGCAAACCCAGCTCCTTTTCCTAAATTAGGATCAAGATAATCTTCTTCCTTATGATGATTACAACCTGTGATGTGATAGTTAAAATATGATGCAGAGAGATTTTACTCAGGCATTTTCATGTCGGTTGCATGTCATATACTGAAATTGACCCCTCTATCCTTTCCATGTTCACGTCCACATAAAATACAGCTGTGGTGGCCTTGGAAAGATGTATGATTAGGATCATTCTAATGGTATTCATTGGTTCAAACCAATTTCAGACTGTTGATTTTAAAATGCAGCTCCTCCTTCTCATATAGGGAACACCTTCGGCGTAATTAAATGATACTTTGGTAAACAGATTTATAAACATATTTTATAATTGTAATTTATAATTAAACATGAAATTCTATTTTTTATTAGATTTAATTTTGTGTTTAATATAATAAATTTATAATTGGATTTATTTTATTCATAGTTAATTTTCATTTGTGTTTAATATGTATATAGATTTTTTTTTTATGAATAGTGCCTTTTCTATTAAAAAAATATTAAAGTTACATATCCACAAAAAAGGGGCCGGGGGATATAGAAATCACCCCGCAGAGTTCACTCGGCAGAGCCGGAAACGAAAACTATTCATCAAAAAAACATAATGACCTCAGGCAGCAAGAGCAGTGGCAGAAGGCGGAGGATCTTGATCATCCGGTCCCCACTTATGAGTGGGATTGGCAGGGGGGTCGGGGATCACCCAACCATCCTCATCAGTATTTTCTTTTTCTTTTCCTTTTCCATCCGCCCTGGGTGGGGAGATAGCAAGAGCCAGGTGGGGAAACTTGGAAGAGGTGGCAGGAGGCCAACCCAATCCACGGCGAGCACCAGAAGCAGCAGGAGAATTAGGAGGGGCAGAGTGAGCCGGAGCCTGCGCCCACCAAGATTGCCGAGGAGGCAGAGAAGCTGAGCGGCGCCGCCATCCATCCCCGCCACCTCTCAGAGAGTGGTGGCGGGGGGCTTGGGACCGCAGTGTGTGAGAATGACGCACAGAGGTGCTACGCCCGCAGTGGTGGCCTCTGGGAGGCGTGCCCTCAGCAGAAAGAGCATTTGGAGGAACCCGAGCAACAGTGCAGGGAGCATTGCCCCAATGATTGAGAAGCTCCTGCAGGTGAGCTACTTCCAGAGCCACTTTATTGGCTTGCACTTGAATCTGCATAAGAACATTATTACATATAGT